>BSQZ01000077.1:1372500-1382500 GCA_033239005.1 Lamellibrachia satsuma | reverse complement strand
GAATACTATAAGATAGTAATGTTCACAGAAGTTGAACATCACTGGAGCCTCTGTTCTAACTGTTAATAACAAGCATGCTCTTCTCTAGTTATCTAGTTGAGAACCCAGTTTTACAATAAGGACAAGAACACTATACTATGCAAATTTCATACAACAACTACAACAGTACAGTGAGATGCTGCTAATATTGTTGAAAGCGTTTTCTTTGTTGCCATGCATAACTCAGTGTGATAAACATTAACTTTGTTGCCATGCATAACTCAGTGTGATGAACATTAACTTTGTTGCCATGCATAACTCAGTGTGATGAACATTAACTTTGTTGCCATGCATAACTCAGTGTGATGAACATTAACTTTGTTGCCATGCATAACTCAGTGTGATGAACATTAACTTTGTTGCCATGCATAACTCAGTGTTATGAACATTAACTTTGTTGCCATGCATAACTCAGTGTGATGAACATTAACTTTGTTGCCATGCATAACTCAGTGTGATGAACATTAACTTTGTTGCCATGCATAACTCAGTGTGATGAACATTAACTTTGTTGCCATGCATAACTCAGTGTGATGAACATTAACTTTGTTGCCATGCATAACTCAGTGTTATGAACATTAACTTTGTTGCCATGCATAACTCAGTGTGATGAACATTAACTTTATTGCCATGCATAACTCAGTGTTATGAACATTAACTTTGTTGCCATGCATAACTCAGTGTGATGAACATTAACTTTGTTGCCATGCATAACTCAGTGTGATGAACATTAACTTTGTTGCCATGCATAACACAGTGTGATGAACATTAACTTTGTTGCCTTGCATAACTCAGTGCGATGAACATTAATTAAACGGGATAAACCTACCGTACATGCGCTGGAAGTAATATATTAGATAGTTAGTGAAGTTTGATATCATATCTAATTTGGCAAATGAAAATCACAACCAAAAGCTTCAGTCATTCTGACATGTGGTAGGACACGATTGCTTGGAGAAGATGACAATTGAGAGGATGATGAAAAGAGCAGGTCCAACGCACAAGACACGTTGGGACGACGATATTACGAATACCACTGGTAAAAGATATAAACAGAAAGGGGCTAGTTTGTGAAGGTAATAATACATGACTAAAAAATTAAAAGTTAGTAGTACACCAGAATTAAACAGCAAGAGAAACTTGTAACCAAACCTAAGCCAACGCAACAACAGTACCAGTGACAGTAGCAATGATAGTAAAGTCACTGATAGTGACGATGACGAGGAGGAAGAAGGCGATGACAATAGTGATGGTGGTGTTGGTAGTGGTAATGTCAAGAATAATTTAAGAGCCTGATTCCAAAAACGCGCTCAGTCCATTTTTACAAAACGATGAGATAATGATTGATCCCTGTTTCTCAGTTGTATATATTCCATGTTAACTTGATAGGTTTTCAAATCTGGGCTCAGTCCATGTGTCTAGAGCCTGCTAAGTTGGCAGATTCTTCCAAATCGAGCCCAGTCCACCTGATTCAAAACGTACTTAATCCTTGGTATGCGCAGTGTTGTGCGCGCAGTGTTGTGCGCGCAGAGGCGCTGGCGAATATGGCGGAAACAACAAATGAACGAGGCGCTGCCTTGACAGAAAATTACAATTAGCCTGCTGTTGTTGAAAATGAAAGATCGAGAAAGCGAAAACGTAATCCGGATAAATGTAAGGAAACTAAAGACAACAGTACCACCAGACCCCTCCATCCCACCAAAGCCACCCTACGCCCTACGCCCTGTACCCCCAGCACCAGACCCCTCCTTCCCACCAAAACCACCATACACCCTGCACCCCAACACCAGACTCCTCCATCCCACCAAAGCCACCATACACCCTGCACCCCCAGCACCAGACCCCTCCATCCCACCAAAACCACCACACACCCTGCACCCTCCAGCAACAGACCCCTCCTTCCCACCAAAGCCACCCTACACCCTGCATAACAGCACAAGACCCTCCATCCCACCAAAACCACCCTACACCCTGCACACCCAGCACCAGACCCCTCCATCCCACCAAAACCATCACACACCCTGCACCCCAGCACCAGACCCGTCCATCCCACCAAAGCCACCCTACACCCTGCACACCAAGCACCAGACCCGTCCATCCCACCAAAGCCACCACACACCCTGCACCCCAGCACCAGACCCCTCCATCCCACCAAAGCCACCCTACACTCTGCACCCCAGCACCATACCCCTCCATTCCACCAAAGCCACCACACACCCTGCACCCCAGCACCAGACCCCTCCATCCCACCAAAGCCACCCTACACTCTGCACCCCAGCACCAGACCCCTCCATCCCACCAAAGCCACCCTACACTCTGCACCCCAGCACCAGACCCCTCCATCCCACCAAAGCCACCCTACACTCTGCACCCCAGCACCAGACCCCTCCATCCCACCAAAACCACTCTACACCCTGCACACCCAGCACCAGACCCATCCATCCCACCAAAACCACCACACACCCTGCACCCCCAGCAGCAGACCCCTCCAGCCCACCAAAACCACCCTACACCCTGCACCCCCAGCACCTGACCCCTCCATACCACCAAAACTACAATCAACTCATTATCACCATCACCATATACATCCATCTATTCAACCCCACCTAATCCCCTCCTATCATACCAAACTCAACTGAAACTGCATGTCACCCCTCCACCACCCCACCCCTTTCTCCGCACTAATATTTACCCACCACAGCCCCCACCAAGCCAACACCACCAACATCACAAACCCAGCCTCCTCCTACAACCCCAAATGGAGGTTTCTGCCTGTCTCCACTCCATTTTGTACACAAACTGCTCACCCCACCCCCACCGATTCAAGCCAGAACTAACATTCGCCCTCCCATACTCCGTCCACCTCACCCACTCCATGCCCCATAAATCCAACCAATCCCACAACAGGTCCGTCTGTGAAATTATTTCCTGGAGAATCTGTTAAATTAATTCAAGTCTTGTTAGTATGTGCTGTATAAGAACTATATTTAATACCTCAAAACGATCTAAGTGGAATTATGTTTTTTTTAAACGGGCTCAGTCCATGGACTTAGCCTATTTTGAAAAAATACCTAATTTAAAATAAATCATAATTACCTTGTTTTGGCAAATGGATTTGTTTTCATCGGACATATAATAGAGAGTATTTACATGCATATAACATTATGCATAATAAATAATCACATAAAGCACAAATTTAAGTAGTGCTATTTTTCTTTCGTTGTTTACTCAAAATGGTAAAAATGGACTGAGTGCGTTTTGTAATAGGGCCCTTAATTGTTTAATAATGATATCCATTTTAATAGTCGTGATAATAACAAATACACAATATTGAGCTAAGGCAGGAAGTTAATCAAACCTGAGGCAGCGTTTATCTTTCATCGGTATGGCCATGTCTCCTATGATCTTCACCTGTCGGTCTCGTTCGATCTCGTCGAACACTTCCTTCCCGTCTTTCGTGGGTAGTAAGAGCCCCACCTGCTGCGCCGTCTCCAGCTTGTAGCTGCTTATGCTCGTTTTCTCAACAGCCAAGTCCCGGGTCTCTCGCATCTTGAGGCGTTTGCTAGGGAGAGTGGCTATGACTTTGATTACGGCATTTTTTAAGGTGTTAGCCCTTTGGGGTTCCACGACGTTGTTGTCTTCCTCGGCCTGCATCGATGTATTACTGTGGTCACCAGCAGCGTTTTCTGTAGTGGCATGGCACAAAACAAAACATGTTACGGTTTTTGATCGCGTGCATGAGTGCGCGTGTGTGCGTGTGCGTGTATTTTTATTTGCACGCCTGCATTCCTGCATTCCTGGGTGTGTTGGTGTATATGTGCGGGTGTGGCTAGGTGTAGGACTGAATGATTTGTGTCGGCGTGCGTGCGTGTGTGCGTGTGTGTGTGCGTGCGTGCGTGCGTGCGTGCGTGCGTGCGTGCGTTCATGCGTTCGTGCGTGTTGTGACATGGTGGTATATGCATGCCTTGGTGCGGTGCGGTGCGTGCGTGCGTGCGTATGTGCGTGCGCAAGTAAGTGCACGTATATATTAATTTTGGTTAAACAAGGAAACATATTTTGCGAATGAAACCACGAGGTGGCGCCACATGACTGGCTATGGATACAGCAGGTAAGTCTGAGCGCTGCCCGTGGTTTGTATTACCGATGTGCCGCTATCGATAGCGCTTCAACGACGCGTGAAGTAAATGGTCCTTTTTGGATTTGTCATACTATCATATCTACCAGCGGTAATTACCCGGATGAAGGATTCTGACGTCACAAGTACGCTTGTCGGATTAAAGTTACAATGTATATGCATATCTGTCAGTGCTTGTCAATTAAAAAGATTTAACAAGATTGCCATCCAAGGCAAAGACCCAGGTGGCAAGCGGAAGGAAGCCATTGGCTAGTCCAACATTTTTAATCTATCTGTAATCCGCCCTCCTGAAATATGTGTCAACCTTGTTTTTAAACATATTCAAGCAGCTAGCAGTTACAGACGCACATGTTGGTCGAACACAGCTTCTGGATGACAGAGGCCCGATTTGGTGCGTCGTGTCAATATTTTTTTAGGAAATGTTTGCCGCTTGTAGTCACACAAAACTCGTGTAATTTAAGTGTCGTCTGATAAATTGGTTAGCGTTACTCTACCAGTCCAGTTGCCACACATCACGATCTCGGCGACTTCAGTTACAATAATGACATTTAATTAGGTATGAATGCTAGCAACAGACTAGTTGTCACTGACGCTAAGATTGAGAGATATTCACCAGGATCAACACGTGCCAACGTACCACTGTGTGCCGCTCCCGTAAGCATATATATTACCAGCTAAGTAGCCGAGCACACGCTATAATTATTTCTGCCATGGAACTCCTTCGAACATTGATACGTGAATGCAGTAATCTGTCGATCTTACCGGCTACCCGGTGAATAGCTGCATGACTTCTGTTGATGATGCATTGTCCAACCTCGTCACCGCAACATTAATTATTAAATATATTACATACCGCTATATTATGCCAATCATTTTATCTACAATAAATGAAGTAAGCAGCTTAGTGCTGACGTCCCGCTGGTGGCACTTGGGCAAAAAGTCTGTCTAACTTATTTGGCGAACTATTGAAACGTCAATAAGAGGCCAGATGGATATCAATTACATATCGAACTATTTATGGCAGTTAATTGCAATCCAGAAATTATAGCTAAGAAATTAAAGGCAATGAAGGATAATAAGTTATGTGGAGTAACGTAACGTTAATAATGTTACTTTACTTAACTTGTATTTCATCATTAGCATTTATTATTTACAGCTAATATATCGCTAATAACATCTTCATGTATTTACCTTTGTGAAAACAACAAATTTCGTACGTTGCTTCTCTCGTGCTCAACTCCGCCACGTCTTCCTCTTCGGAGGTCTCAAATAATTCTAAAGTCTAACAGCTTTTTCCGCAAGATTAACTACTCTCGTTTCCAGAGTGTTCAGTTGTACCACGGATAAAACTGTACTGTGAACAACGCTGGAGCACCAGTGAATACTGTGTTCGTAGCAGTACCGGTGAAATGTTATAACGTTACTGACATGCGTTGTCTGACTTCCGCAGGCTACCGGTACACAAGTTGGACACGCGTCAGCGCACAATCCTTGCATTGACGTCACATGACAGCTACACAACAGGCTTTAAGAGACGCGTGAAGGAGCGAGATTAGGTTGATCACCTGCTGCAGAACGCGGTGGAACTGATTGCTACATAGATATGGTTTGATTGTTCGATCACGACGCAGTAATTATTACGGGTTAGTACGTACGTCGTGAAGCCAGATTATTTTGGTTTACATGCAAGTTGTGTGTTGTTCAATCGTAAGGACACATAGATACGTTGTCGCTTTATCTAATTCAGGTGGTGTGTGGGTCGCTGTCTCGCTTAGTAGGCACGTTGTTGTTGTTGTTGTTGTTGTTGTTGTTGATGTTCCTGTGTTGAGGTTTTGTTATTATCGTTAATGCGGAGACAATTGACACGGTTGTTGCCCTGCCTCAAAGACAACAAAGACCAGGAGATAAATAAGAGACCAACTAATAGTTTTTAAAATACTGAATGGTTCTTCAAAGTAAGTGGGTTCTTCAAAGTGGGCACAGAGTAGTAACATAACAGTGTAGATTGGATATGAGAAAATACTCATTTTTAAAGAGAATTATAGATTAATAGAGATCGTATGTTCTAATGATTCTGTTAATGCTAGCAGTGTGAACTTGTTACAATCCTTATTTGTATCTCGATATGCAACTGGCCTCCTTGTCCACTGGCCGTATGGAGCCTATCGCTTTGGGTGGGTATCTAGTTAAATCTTCGCATCCGTCATCGTTAGTGTCAATGTGCATTGTGTTTGTGCTGCATTTACTGTTGGTGTCATTGCAGTTGTCTTTTGGCATCATAGCTGCTGGGTGCCACGTTGTTCGCATTTTTGGGAATAAGCGTACCATCTTATCGTGGATTTGGACTATTTTATTCAATTCCAATATTTCTTCCCGAAGTCGATGGGGTATGTATTGGCACCGTACGAGCGTTCCTTTGCAGTCAACGTTGTAATTGTGTCTTTATTCAATGTGCATAGGTTTAAAGTGTTTGTCTTATGTCAAAGTAGATGTTATCATCGTTATTGGCTACCAATCTAGGTTACGTAAATAGTGCTATATATATATATATATATATATATATATATATATATATATATATATATATATATATATATATATATATATATATATATATATATATATATATATATATATATATTCGGACACGTTTAACAATGCGACCTCGGCCGTATTCAGTCATATTGTTAGTTATTTGAGATTAATATCTGGCAAAGCCCGTGGAAAACATAGCAATTAAACTAACTTCCCTGTCAACGGTGTTGTGACTGGCGTTGTCGAAAAATACGATTTGTTTCCAAACCCTCATTTGAACGTTTACCCGTTTTAGACTGTGTGTGTGTGTGTGTGTGTGTGCGTGTGTGTGTGTGTGTGTGTGTGTGTGTGTGTGTGTGTGTGTGTGTGTGTGTGTGTGTGTGTGTGTGTGTGTGTGTGTGTGTGTGTATATACGTTGACACATCAGGTAACTCGTAGAGGCATAGTCTTAATACCGCTTAAAACATATTATACTTCATCCGATGACAGACCTGTTCCTTCCAACATAACCTCAAGTTATGTGGTAGTGTTTAGCCACGCAACACATATTGCACAAAACACACAATATTACAACTGTCTATACTGAGGTTCTCATCTAATGAAATACGAATACAATTATGTTGCTTAAGTTATTTTATTTATACTATGATTTGAAGCGGAACACTAGCAAACATCGTTTTTGTCAACATATTTTTTTCACAAAGTAAAGTTATGAAGCAGAATAAGTAGCTCGTCTTATCTTATCATATCAAAAGGTTACTTAGATGCACAAGTAGCAATATTCACAGTCTTCTCCTGCACACCGTATCCACTCTTTCTGTATTCACCGATGTTGATCACATATACATTGGTATCAAACCAAGTTAACCAAATGTTATGTGATAATAGAATACACATATGACAATAACTACTACTGCATAAATATAATTCAACGTAAACATTCCATGAGAAGCTTTCACATTAAGAAGAAAAATGTACATTTGTCGCACAATGAAAAAGGCGCTGACATATGCAAATATATTAATTCTAGGATTTCTTTCAAATGTGCCCTTAACTGTAGCCACATATATGGAAAACTACAAAATGGCAGATGTGATCACACAGCTGAATGAATGATGTCCGATAATATGGTGATGTATCAACAAATGAATGAAGAGCGGTTTGCGTAAATAAATTTTGATCCATGTTACGTGCCTTTGAAACGTTACGTTACTGGCGCCGTTTTCTATTCACGTTACCGCGTTCCGGCAATTTGAACACAGGCCTCGTCAGCAATTCAAAATAGTGGAGTCACCACATTTTATCCACCAGCACATCCTCTCCGCAAAGGTGACGTGTAACATAACAATGAATCACGCTATACTCAAATGTGCAAACATCAAATGGGTAAGATATTTAACATGTTGCAAGTAGAAGAATAAAATAGCACTAACACGATAAATATGAACAAATCACGCGTAACAAAACAATCAAAAGTGTTGATATCATTATTGACCAATTCTGACTATGTAAACCATTTGTAAAAAAAGTTATGCCTTACCTTATTTGTGATCTTTGGGTGTAAATAAATTTATATGCGGCCACTACACAATAAAATAGTCATCACGTGCAAAACCATCGTCTTCTTCCCGATACACATATTGACGTGCATGTTTCTGTTAAATAAATTACACGGAATAAATACTATTAATTTTAGGCAATTTACATGTTGTGTTGTTTTACAGTTTTACATAGCTGGAAACCGCATCTCTCTGAAGCACGCCCCGGCTTCTACGCGCCATCATCTTACGACTCGGACGCGGTCAGTCTGTTACCGACGTATCCGTTCTAGCCATCTCCAGCTCCACCGTCGCGCCCAAGGAAGACGGGCCGCTTCCTGGAGGAGACAGGCCGTGGAGAGTCCTTCTCCATCAACAGCTCCTTGAAGTACTTTGTGTCGCTGTTCTCCTGCGAATCAACGTCGTAGCACAGATCATTCGAAACGACAATATGCGTTAACAACGTAAAGTAACGTAACTTTTAACATTGTTTATACTTATATTAGACGGCAGCTCGACACTTAAGTTATTAAATAGGAAGGCGAATGTAAACCAAATCATATTATATATGCATCTAAACAATCCCAGAGATCGTGATAGGATAATAAACAAATAGCAACGCATGAAGTATGTTGGCGGCGATTTTTCAGTAAGAGAGTAATATATGTTTGGAATACGATGTGCCTTATTACATTATATCCGCACGCTCTACTAACATTAAACACAGAATAGATAAAGATTGGAACAACATATGGGCTTATGTTTATTCAACTAATAATGCAGTTACTCCCAACTGTATTCTTACACCGTATTGATAAATGTTATATGTTATCACGACAACTATTTTATGTTCTATTTTAAGTGCATTCTTGTTGTTATCAAATGTTATTTTAACGTTTTGTTTTTAAATAAAATTAACGTATTGCTGTCAGGCGCGCGGAATGCTAAATAAATAGACTGATGCCTGTGCAAATTGTCCACTTTCTCACCGATAAGCATGAAAACGAAACTTAAAATAAAGATTATTACGCATTTTGGGGTTTTCTTTTTATTAACAACAATAACGATGACAACAATGATGAGAGGAACAATGTGTCGAAGTCATAATTGAGAACGTTATTATTCACCGTCTGAACAACCTAGTCAATAATCCGTAATGCAAGATGAACTCACCATGACTAATTGTTCTCTGAGAATCTCAATCATTTTTTTGTATGTATGCATCATTCTTCTCAAGAAGTAGATGATCACCCTGGAAGCCGTAATCAAACGTATGCTTTGGAGTGTACGTGCTTAATACATTACTTGACGTATTCGTAAATATCATATTCACGTTCGTTCGTTGTGAAGAGTGTACTTAGCAGTGTAAGACAAACTAGTTTTATTGGCAGGGAGATATGTTATTTGTTATTGCAAAAAGGCCTAGATGTAGCAAAGGCTATTGACAGCAATAAAGAATCCATGTCCAGGCCGTGAATCGAATCGTGCATCAACTGGTGCCAATGCGTGACAACGGCTCAGCCTAGCAAGGTTAAGAAGACGCTTTAACTATTTACCTGTCCATTCCTCTTAAATTGCTCGTCTTTGGTGCTACTTACAGAAGCGCGATGAATGCCGGGATAGCAAAGGCTGTAGAAGAGATGAACTCTGCTACGCCTTTTACTCCGCGTGGCCAGTCATTGATGGTGGCGCTCATGATCTGGTACATGTAATCGTAGGAACGGAACGGTCCACAGCCCGTCGACGGAGACAT
>BSQZ01000077.1:1362500-1367500 GCA_033239005.1 Lamellibrachia satsuma | reverse complement strand
ACACACACACACACACACACACACACACACACACACACACACACACACACACGCACACACACACACACACACACACACACACACACACGCACACACACGCACACACACACACATGCACACACACACACACACATGCACACGAGCGCGCGCACACCGCAGTCTGTAGTTTTAACGTCATCGATATTACATGTTGGAATCTTAAACGAAACGTCAAGAAAAGGAGCTTGGACACTACTGACTGCCTGATGACGAGGACGAGACTGAGGAGGAAACAGGAGAGCGCGGCGAGGATGAAGGCCAGCGGCAGGTTGTACGACGTCGTCGACAAGAGCACTCGGTTGTCCTTGTAGGCGCCGTAGAAGGCGATCGTCTTCTCCATCCAGCCCTGTAAACGCACCATTGGTTGTAGGCCCGACGTGAATGCAAACGTTCAAACGAAGCTTAGTTAAAATTCACGCAATATGGTAATCGTCTTTATTTTTTGCTTTGTTTTTAGCATCTGATTTAAGGCGTCGGTGGTTGTTCGAACGAAAGAACGTACTGACAAGCGAACGGAAGAACGGACGAATGTACAAAACCTTGAAGTCAAATATATGCGTGAACGCATCGCATAAGAATATGTTTTCCAAATACCATTACTCTAAATGCAACATGCGCGATGATAAACAACATGCAGCTTAAATATAACATTACAAATGCAATGACAGACTAGAACACGGGTTAATTGATCAAATGTGTTACGTTTTACTGTTTATCCTTCACGGTATATATAAAAAAATAAATGCCAACATATACTATCGATTTCCCAGCATAATTTCCCACCAGCCCTGACCTCTAATAAAACACAGTTTCGTGTACTGACCGTCCCCTGCAGGAAGTCAATGACGGGCTGCGTGCTGTAGGCGTGCACTGGTTTTTTCACGACGTAAAGAGCGCTGCAGTTAGTTTCTCCTTCGTCGCCTTCGTTGTATTGTGGTGTCGTCGCCTTCGATGTCGACGATGTCATATCGTCGGGAAGAATGGCTTGCGGGATGACGGTGAATACGAACACGAGCACAAAGATAAAGAAGTTCACCATGAAGAGCCAACGCAGGAAGCGGAAATACATCAGCACGCCGCCGCCGAATTGACCTATGGGAAAGTCAAAAACATGGTATTATCTCTAAAACACTATCAGATACCTACATCTGAAGACATATTTACATGAAATTTCGATTATTTTCTCTATCGTAATTAAATAGTCTGCATCGCAACACGACGCAAATTTTCAACCGTATGAAGTTATTTTTCCATGCATTATGATGAATGTCTTCCTGAAAGAAGTGTAGGCTAACATAATACTCGTTTATTGCTTGTACACAGTGTAAATCAGACAACAACATTTTGGCTGACATACATGTGAAATGAAATTAGCTTACCCATGTAGCAACTAACTAATATTCGGGGGTGCTTACCTTCTATGGTCTTGAGCGATTTCGTCCACAGAGTCAAGGCCTCTTTCAATTCACCAAGTTTAGATTTCATGTTTACCCACCCGCGACGCAAACCCTGCAACACCATCACACACAGACCTTCTACATAGCACCGATTCTTGGCGAAGCGGTTTGTCATAGCTATACGCTTCAAAAAGTTGGGTTCTGAAAAAGATGGACGAAAAAAGAACAAGCCAGGAAGAAGGCGAGCCGCCTGGATTGACAACGCGAGACAGTGGACAACCGGAGTCCAGCATATTGCACGGGAGATGGGGAGGACGCACCGTGACAGAAGGATGTCAACAGCCTCACGTGGTATGGCTGATATGAAGACGATTGAAGCCACGACCGTCAAATTAGGGCACTAGGAACTTGATAGATAATGGCAAGCGTATGACGAGTTGTATATAAATTCCCTAGCACAATATGACAGTCAAGGCAAGTTAACTGTTTCCACGCTAACCAGATGTCGCTCCAGTCGGATGTAATTAAATCGGCCAAGACTTCGATAACATTATTTTATGTTCTATTTATAACTGTGTTTACGTATTTACTTATTTTGACCTAAGTCAACTGCCGTGCCTCTGATGAATCAATGTGTGATAAATAATTATAGTATAACAAATAAAAGTTGAATACTAACAGCTTTCGTATCTGCGTAAGAGGTAGTGCACCCTGCATGGCGCTGAGATGATATATCCGTGAATACGTAATCCCTGCAAGAAAGAAAGACATCATATTATACCAGTTCAATTCAATTCAATTCAATTCAATTGAAATATATAGAAGACTAATAATAATAATAATAATAACAATAATAATAGTAACGATAATAATAGCAATAGTACTACTAATAATAATAATGATAATAACGATAATAATAATAATAATAACAACAATAGTAGTACTTATTATTATTATTGGCATTATTAATATTATAACGACTAATATGTATTATTAATAAATATAATAATAATAATAACAATAATAATAGTAACGATAATAATAGCAATACTACTACTAATAATAATAATGATAATAACGATAATAATAATAATAATAGCAACAGTAGTAGTACTTATTATTATTATCGGCATTATTAATATTAAAACGACTAATATTTAATAATAATAATAATAATAACAGCAATAATAATAGTAACGATAATAATAGCAATACTACTAATAATAATGATAAAAACGATAATAATAACAATTGTAGTAGTACTTATTATTATTATTGGCATTATTATTATTATCATTGTTGGTATTATTATTAATATTATAACGACTAATATTTATTATGATAACAAAACAGAATATTGAGTTAAGCCAGGATGGGAACCAAACCTGAGTGTGCGTTTATCTGCCATCGGTATGGCCATGCCTCTGATGATCTTCGCCTGCTCGGCTCGGTCGCTGTCTTCGACGACTGTCCCGTCCTCCGTCGGCAGCACCAGCCCTTGGTGCTGCGCCATCTCCAGTCGGCGTATGCTAATACCTGTCGCATCGTAAGCACGTTCCCGGGCCTCTCGCAACAAGAGGCGTTTGTTTTTCACCTCGTTACCGATGACGTTGCTGACTTTGACCGTGACAACTGCCTTTTTGAAGGTTCCTTGCATCTTGCCTGATTTCACCGGGCTCTCTGGGTGGACTTGCATCGCTGTGTCGAGTTGTTTTTCCTGTAAGGTTATTTCACATACATTGATTTCACGGATTTTATGCAAATACCTGATTGATGGACTTGCATTTGGAAAATGAGACACCTCTTTTTCATTTTGCTATGCCATGTTGGAATGTTTTGCAAAGAGGATGCATTAAATATAGAAAACATTGTTGTGATAGGGATAATGGTCAAATAAATGTTTATTTGCATTATTAATGGTATTACTGTTGTTACCTTCAGTATTACAGTGTATTATTATTATCAAGTACTACATGTCTGAAGATATATTATACTATGATATATATTCTGGAAAAATTTTCGACGCATGGAATTTGTCACAAGGAAATTCGGTAATATGAAGAGCTTGGTGAGGAAGTTGGTGTCTGGAGGACGTATAGAAGAAGTACAGAGAAGCGTTCGCAGGAGTTGCAGAAGAGTAGTCTGCAACTTGAAGAACACCGGAAAGGAGGGATCGTCTAGGAATAGCAACCATGGAGGGTGGTCGGGAAAGGTAGTGCAGGGAGTGGGTGAAAAGAAGGAAGCCTGGAAGAACATAGAGAGGATCAAGGAGAGATAAGATCAACATGATGCTGAGCTGCTGCATTCTCATGGGAAGAATAAGAAGGCAACAAAGAGAGTCGTCCAGAGGCAAGGGAAAGATGTGGAAGCAGATTTGCGCAGCAAGCTAGATGATGATGATGACGTGTGGACATGCAGAATGCAGAAAGCGCTCAGGCGGACAAAGAGTGATCAATATAGGTATGAGACAGGGTAAAATTGGAAGTCAAGATGGCGGAACCTATGTATGAGAGTAAGCCTGAACTTACAGGAAACATTGCACTATGTCATATTTTCTCTTGTAACCCACGTATCTCAATATATTCTATTTGCGTAAAGTCAGTATATGTGCAACGATTATTAATTATAACATGTAATGCAAATCTTCCAAATAATCTTTATCTTCATTGGTTGTGGAATATCCGACATTGTCTTAGGGTGCTCAAGTCGAAGTTCAGTCTAGTCGATGTCCAACCGACGCGCCCGGTTCTCCCACACCACGTCATAAAAGGTCCGGTTTGGTTCATGATTCTAAGTTTAGTTAACCATTTACTGTTTTGGTGGGATTTTTTTACCATTTATTATTACACAAGACATAAGTGATTTAGTTGTTATTAGACAAATCTATTTGGTTTATTGCATCAGAAAAATGTCCGTGTGTGGGCCATTTCAATTATGCAGAATACCTTTAGTTAGGAATATTTATCGGTAATATTCTGGATGTTAACGGCGTTTTGACTGACTCGTGTCGTTCACTTGGTGCACAGTTGTACCAGGAAGGTCGTGAAGGGACCAATCTTGCGAACCTTGATTCACAGCGCACTGCGGCATTTATATAATAATTATGACTGCAACTAAATATCTTCGAGCCGCGAATCACAAATGCTGTTATCTGTAATTGGTATCAGCAAGTCCGTGAATAGACATAAGACGTCAGTTGCTGGTGCATTGTTACAGCTCGTCCCAGCAACCGTAATTATTTAGCTGTGCACCGCAGGTCTTGTTTATTTCTGTAGCGAGTCGTGTATCGTATGCTCTGATCGCGTGTAGTGGTCTACGTCTCGCATGTTTGAACAATGAAAACATTATATAGAGTAAACACTTTCTAAGAAATAGCGAGCATATATATATATATATATATATATATATATATATATATATATATATATATATATATATATATATATATATATATATATATATATATATATATATATATATATATATATATATATATATACTGTCGTTTCACTCTAGTTACATCGTTCAGTCCAGTTCTTCTACTTTCTCCTCCAAATTTTCATA
>BSQZ01000077.1:1200000-1357500 GCA_033239005.1 Lamellibrachia satsuma | reverse complement strand
CGAAATAGTATTGCCAATTGTCACTTGAAATTATAATTAATTATAGTGGTGTAAAAGTATTGCTATAATCATTAAACTATTTCAGCAACAAAGACGCGTGCGATGAAAGCAAGATTCATAAACCTTACGCACATAACATGTAATACATGTTTAAAACTCTCCTGATCACGTGTGTCGCCCCACTAATGAGGATGACATGAGGATCAATTCGTGTTGGATGATACAATAAATCGTCCGAAATACTGTCGTTTCACTCTAGTTACGTCGTTCAGTCCAGTTATTCTATTTTCTCCTCCAAATCTTCATAAACATTCATTATATTAACAACCTTCAGTTTTGCCTCCTCTTAATCGCCTGCTGTCAAGTGTTGTCAAGCAACATCTTATGGAAGACTTTGAATTATTTCCAAAATTGCTCATATGTTACTTCTAGTTTTAGTTAAGTTGGATCTTAATTATTATGCTATAATTATATTATATTCCGTCAATAATAGCTTCGAGTATATAATCCAGAGCCCCTCTAAGACTACAAATCTATGAGAACCAATGGCATCAATCACTAATATGATAGTTGCATACACACTCTGTTTGAACTGTTTATCTTTAACGTTGTTGATTATAAAGTCTCAACTGATTGGTATTTGGTAATCATGTTTGATAAGTAGCATGTCTTCACTCAAATATTGAATATTTACTACAACAAATGTACCCGTTGTGTATTTAGGGGCGGCATTAGGCCGGGCCCCCCTTTGACTCAACAGTTTGAATTTGTCTCGTGTGTAACCTGTTGCGCCACAACGTGGTAACATGGTAAACTAATGGGTGCCTAAGCCTGGTCCCTCCCTTTTAAGCTTCGTCCCTCCCTTTGTCCTCCCCTTTGTGAGACACCCGTACGGGCTTATAATCAGCCAACACAACAAACATTAACATTGGACATAGCGATTGCTAAACCAGTAAGTTTGTTAACTCGTGTAACATGTTAATTATATTAATGTTACTAGTATTATGTTTTGTTATTACTCAATGAGCTAGCTTTATTAATGTTTTTCTACTAGTCATTTGAGTATTGTCATTATTGTTATTATTATCTTGGTATCAGACCAAATCGAAGAGGTCGGTAACAACATGGTATCGTTCTTTCAATATAGCATAATGGCCGTTCATTGAGAGAACACAAGCTGTCTCTGTCTGGGCGATTAAAGTATTACGACAACATAATTATTATATAATCATGGGTATGTGTGTGTACAAAGTGAGCGATCGACGTCTACACGAAGGGAACGCAATGTCGTGTGGTATGTGCTGCTGGAGGGGTGAGAGGTTGGGTTCAAATTGTCAAATGTTGTTACGTTGATATCTGTCAAAGGTAATCTATGATAGAACATACAAATGACCTTCTTTATTTGTGTCCCAGAAAGAGTGAAGAACACGTACCTCTGTGTTTATATATATGCAAACTAGATAGGACCATAATGAAATATGATATCATTTGCCAACTACGTTGACAATTAAAACAAACATATATTTTCTTATACTTCCGAGCAAGCATGTTCGAAAATGACGAACAACGAATAATGAAATATAATGAAATATGATATTACTTGCCTGTGTTGGCAATTAAAACAAGCGTATATTTTCTAATAGTTAAGAAATAAGCGTGTTCCAAAATGACGACCAAATAACGCAAGCATTCTCTGCAACGAATCTCTGTCTCTGTGTCTGTCTCTGTGTATCTCTGCGTGTCTTTGTCTGTCTCTGTCAGACTCTCTCTGTCTCCCTGCATCTCTGTATCTCTGTCTCTCTGTATGTCTCTGTTTCTGTCTGTCTGTCTTTCTGTCTGTCTGCCTGTCTATCTGTCTCTCTCTCTCTCTCTCTCTCTCTCTCTCTCTCTCTCTCTCTCTCTCTCTCTCTCTCTCTCTCTCTCTCTCTCTCTCTCTCTCTCTCTCTCTCTCTCTCTCTCTCTCTCTCTCTCTCTCTCTCTCTCTGTCTCTCTCTGTATCTCTGTCTGTCTGTCTGTCTGTCTGTCTGTCTGTCTCTCTCTCTCTCTCTCTCTCTCTCTCTCTGTCTGCCTGTCTGTCTGTATATCTGTCTCTCTGTCTGTCTGTCTGTCTGTCTCTCTCTCTCTCTCTCTGTCTCTGTCTGTCTGTCTATCTGTCTATCTGTCTCTCTGTCTCTCTGTCTGTCTGTCTGTCTGTCTGTCTGTCTGTCTGTCTGTCTCTCTCTCTCTCTCTCTCTCTCTGTATCTGTATCTCTGTCTCTCTGTCTGTCTCTGTTTCTGTCTGTCTGTCTGCCTGTCCATCTGTCTCTCTCTCTCTCTCTGTGTCTATGTCTGTCTGTCTGTCTGTCTGTCTGTCTGTCTGTCTCTCTCTCTCTCTCTCTCTCTCTGTCTGTCTGTCTGTCTATCTATCTGTCTCTCTGTCTCTCTGTCTCTCGGTCTCTCTCTCTCTCTCTCTCTCTCTCTCTCTCTCTCTCTCTCTCTCTCTATCTCTCTCTGTCTGTCTGTCTATCTGTCCCTCTGTCTCTCTGTATCTCTGTCTCTCTGTCTGTCTGTCTTTCTGTCTGTCTGCCTGTCTATCTGTCTCTGTCTATGTCTCTGTCTCTCTGTCTCTCTCTCTCTCTCTCTCTTTCTCTCTCTCTCTCTCTCTCTCTTTGTCTCTCTCTCTCTCTCTCTCTCTGTCTCTGTCTCTGGCTCAGTCTGTCTGTCTCTCTTCCTCCCTCCCTCCATACCTCCGTCAAAGTTGTGAATATTGTCCTTTTCTGGCCCTTTGAAGCTCGCTGTCCGGTCCTTTTGGAAGAACTGACTACGTCGCTGGAACGACGACGTTGTATTTGTGGCAGCGCCAGTGAAGTGCGACAACGCTGTTGAGCTGTGGTCTGGCCACTGTTACTCGGATCCGTCACGTGTGAGCGCACACCCCTTCTAGAGACATCGTGAGATACGGACCTGGCTGTGTCGAAAGCTACGATCTGGAAAGGAACTTTGTTAAAAACAGGATGGATTACCAAGCCAATCTACATAGACTGTTTGAACACGACACGGTTATTTATTAGAAGCTAACGTGAGCTTCGTCGGGCCAGTTTTTTTAGTTGGCACAAGTTGTGTCTTGCTCTATTGTATGGACGGATGTTAAGACGGAATGTGAACTGCAGTATGTCTGTTTAATGATAAGGTTTTATACAAATAAATCAGTCGAATCCTCTTAGCCAACACTAGGATGAAGGTACGAGTGTTGTGCAAGTGCGCATGCGTCGTGTGAACTAAAAAAAAACGTGAAGCATGAAGTGTCGTATGCCATTAAAGTCGCTCAACTTCAACACCGACACACTCAGTGACTCCAAATACAACACGGACACCCACACTCACTCCAACCACAACACCGACAATTAGTAGTAGAAGTAGTAGTAGTAGTAATAGTAGTAGTAGTAAGGATGATGGTGGTTGTGGTAGTGGTGGTGTTCGTGATAATGGGGGTGGTGATGGCGGTGGTGGTGGTGGTGTCGTTAGTGGTGGTGTTGTTGTTGTTGGTGGTAGTTGTAGTGTTGGTGGTGGTGGTGTGGTGTTTGGTGTTAGTGGTGTTGGTGGTGGTGTTGGTGGTGGTTGTGTTAGTGGTGGTGGCGGTTTTGTGGTGGTAGTGGTGTTGTTGTCTTCTTAGACGGTTGATTTCATGCCACCGCTGGCCGTTGGCCGTTGGCCGTGGCCGCTGGCCGCTGGCCGCTGGCCGCTGGCCGCTGGCCGCTGGCCGCTGGCCGCTGGCCGCTGGCCGCTGGCCGCTGGACGCTGCCCGCTGGCCTTTGTCCTTTGGCCGTTGGCCCTATTCATTGTTCCTGTTTCCGCTATTGTTGTCACCCAGTAAACGTCGTCTTTCTTGCAACTGTCGTTGATTTTGAAATGTTGATATAGTTTTTGCTGTTGCTATATTTTGCATTTTTGTGTGTTATTACTGTAGTTCCTAATTATCGTAGCTGTGGCGCTGCTGCAGATAACGCCTTCTTGCGGTGCTGCCGCCTGGTTGGAATAATGATAATACATTACAATGGGTTTAAACTGGTTATGCATTACCAATACTTTTTGCCATCTACTTACATTTGTACAGTGTACGTGATGCATAATGCGTTTAACGATATAACTGTTTGTGTACGTGCATGTGTATATTGTATTATGTCGCATTTAGCTATCGCAACAATGACATTAAATGTTTTCAACGTTGCTTAGGGTCCCCGGATAATATTGTGATGATGCACTGGTTACACGTTCTGACAGCCTGTTTAGTGACAATCTGCCAGATATTGTATTTATGCCATTATTCTTTGTGCATTGTATGTTTCTACAGTCGTGTCAAGTGTTAATGGTACCATGACATATTTGTAGGTGGAATTTCGATGATTGTCTTTACTTTAGAATAATTGCCAACGCAAGATTGATTTCTCACCACGGCACTACTGGCAGGTGTCAATCAGTTGGTTCATCCCCTGTGGCACTGGACCGACTCGGTCGTGCCTTGACTTCTCCCGATAACCGATATATAAGTTATTATGCTATTCACCCGGGCACGCACGCACACACGCACGCAAACACACACACACACTCACACACACACACACACACACACACACACACACACACACACACACACACACACACACACACACACACACACACACACATACACACACAAGGGACATGTGCACATGTAAACCAGTACATTAGTCCCACGTCAGCCTGTGGGATGTCGATTTCCCTATGAAGCAAGTATACATACTGCAGTCCTCACGTCCATGTTAACACAGGTCCTACGTCTTTACAAGATTCAACTTGTATCTTTACCAAAAAAATCCACAACATTCTGTTTGGTTTCTAATAAATTGAGGTTGATGAAACAAGACATATCGGCACGCACGCAAACACGCACAAACACACACACATATATGGGACATGTGCACTTGTAAACCAGTTTATTAGTCCCACGTCCGCCTGTGGTATGTCGATTTCCCTATGAAACAAGCACACTTCCACGTTAACATAGGTCCTACGTCTTTGCCGTTGAGCAAGATTCAACTTGTATCTTTACCAAAAAAACACAACATTCTGTTTGGTTTCTAATAAATTGATGTTGACCAAGCAAGGCACAATGGTTTCGTGGTAATCAAATACGCTTTTTCGCTCTATTTGTTCACCACAACTTGTTTCATTATCGTTGCTTTTGACACAGTCACGTCGCTCTCTCGCGACGTCTCTATGCGTGATGCTCAGCACGCAGCACAGCCAGTGCATTATTCAACAGCGATGTCGCACCTCACTGGGTGAATGAGTGATGTTTGAAATAGTAAGAACTAGTCATGCATACACACGGAAAGACAGTTAAGATACAGCGAGAGATCCGAAGCAAATCCTGCTTGAGTTCATTGTTCGTCACTTTTAATCATAAACTCACATTACTAGGTAGAAAACAAGCTAACGTACTGGCTATTAGCTAAACTGAAGAATGGAATTGGGCTATGGATTAAATTGTGTGGAGAGATGACTTTTTCATGACAGATGGGCTTCATCTGATCGGGATGGGTGGAGCAGTTCTTGGGTGTGAGTTTGTCAGGGTTGTTGACGAGGGCACAAGTATCGCAAATTATTTAAACTAGATGCGCAGGGGAAACATACAGAGAAAACTCAAAGGAGTACAAATAAACAACCAAACAATGTTCACCAATTATTTCAGAAAATGAACGTAAATGTGTATGCTTGAATGACAGGAGCATAGTAAATATAACAGCGATTTAGACATTATGGTAGCAAATATTGACCCTCAAGTAATAGGTATCATATAATAATGAGCAAATAGAGAGAGAGAGAGGGGTGGGTGGGTGTGGAGTAATTCTATCCAAGCATATGAAATGACGCAGCAGATTGTGAGGAAGCAATTTGTTGTAACATAGTTATCAAGAACTCAGCATTAACAATATGAGTAGTTTATCGTAGTAAGAACATAGGGCAAGAGGAAGATGTAAACCTACAAAATGCTATAAGAGAGGTGAGCAAGTGGGAATGTGTTATAATGGGTGCCTTTGACCATAGTCATATACGATGGAAATAATTAGTGTGTGTGTGTTGGGGTGACGACCACCAGCTTCTACTTCTAGCACATAATCGTTTCCTTACTCAACATGTCTTAGAGCCAACCAGAGGGGAATGTGTTGGATTTAATTTTGTCTTCCCAAAATGAATTAATTAACAATGTTAAAGTACACGAACCTTTGTTTTCAAGTGAGCACAATGTCCATTTTAATTAAACAAAACAGAGAATACATATAGAAAATCAAATGGAACTTCATCAAAGGCAAATATAAAGAGATGAGAACATACATAGCGAATATAAATTGGAATACTTTTCTGAAGAACAGGACAGCAACAGAATGCTGGACCTGTTTAAAAGATGAGATTGAGGGCGTTACTGAGAGATTTGTTCTGTTAAGAAAACAGGGGATAGGGTCCACGAAGAAACACCTGTCAAAAGAGTCTATTAGAAAAATTGCTCACAAACAGATGCTGCGGAGGATATATAAACACACTGGAAATGCAGAAAACTACACGAATTATAAAGAGGCACTTAACCTAGCTACAACTGGAATAAGAAAATCCAAAAGAACATTTGAAAAAAATGGCAGGTGATATAAAAAATTACAACAGTTTCTATGCTCGTGTAAGGAATAAACAGAAATAGATAGAGATAAGGTCGGACCACTGGAAACCAACAGTGGAAACATAATTTTAGACGGGTCTCAAATGCTAGAGGTCCTGAATGAGTATTTCAGCTCAGTTTTTTTACCACAGAAGATATCAGCTCACTCCCAGTGCCATTTACTAAATTTGATGACAATAAATTATATTATTTAGGGCAGTTATTTGTAAATCCTGAAATGATAACTACGAAAATTATGATGAAATAGATCACCTGGAGTTGATGGGATACCACCAAAACTGCTTAAAGAAAGTGTAGAGCAAAATAGTATATAACTTGCAAAAGTGGTTAATGTATCACTACAAGAGGGAATAGTTCCTTCAGAATGGAAAGAAGCAAACATTACGCCGTTATTTAAGAAGGGTCAAGGAACAAGTACAATTACAGACCAATGAGTTTTATGCAAATTATTATAAAGATTAATTAGAGAACACATTGTGGAATTCCTTGTAAAGCATAAATTAATACATTCATCTCAACATGGATTCCTAAAAGCAAGGTAATGTCTAACCAATCTCTTACGTTTTTTAGAAGAAATTACAAAGTGGGTAGATGACGGGTCACCAGTGGATGTTGTCTACTTAGACCACACCAAAGATAAAGTGCCACATCAAAGATAAAGTGCCACACCAAAGATAAAGTGCCACACCAAAGATAAAGTGCCATATCAAAAATAGCTACATAAACTAAAAGCCTGCTGCATAGGCAATGGTGTAATTAACTGGATTGGAAAGTTGCTTACATACAGAATACAGAGAGTAATGGGTTTAACAGGTTAAACAAGGTTTAACAAGGTTGCCATCCCAAACAACAAGTTCCTGATGGCAAGTGGACAAGGAAGCCATTTGCTTATCGAGAGTCCAACAATTTTCTCATATATGTGTAGCCCGCCCTTATCAGATATCTGTCAATTCTATTTTTAAACATATTCACACTACTAGCATTAACACAATCATTTGGCAGTTTGTTCCATTCATTTATCACCCTTTGTGAGAAAGAGTAATCATTATTAGGATCTATACTATTTTATTATACATAAATTATTTGGAAGATGACATATCTAGCAAAGTACTGAAATTTGCAGATGACACAAAAGTAGTCAGAAATTGGTTAAATGGTCTGAAAAATGGCAAATGTTATTAAATTTTGAGATGTGCAAATGCACGTACATAGGACATGGAAACATGGACGAAGAATATAAAACGGAGGATGATATGCTAGGTAGGAGACTTAGGAGTAACATTTAGTGCTGATTGAAAGTTCATATATAAAGAGAAAAAGCAAATTATACACCTGTACAAAGCAATAGTATTAGGCCGCATTTGGAATAGTCAAGCATGGATGCCATATCGTAAGAAAGACATAGATAAGCTCGAAAGAATACAAAGATTTAACAAGATTGCCATCCCAAACAACAAGTTCCAGATGGCAAGTGGACAAGCCATTGGCTTATCGAGAGTCCAGTCTATATACTGTGCACAGTACAGGTCCTAACATTGATCCTTGTGGTACCCCCCTTAAAGCAGATTTTAAGTTTGAAATCTAACCATCTATTACTACTTTCTATCTTCTGTATGTAAGCCACTTTTCTATCCAGTTGATTACATCTTCTGTATGTAAGCCACTTTTCTATCCAGTTGATTACATAATTCTGAAAATCTAAGTAGACAGCATCCAATGATGACCCATCATCTAGCCAATTGGGTTACATATGGCCTTAGTTAGACATGACCTTAGTTACATATGGCCTTAGTTAGATATGACCTTAGTTAGATATGACCCTGCTTTCGGAACACATGTTGAGATGTTTTTAATACTTTATGTTTTAAAGGAAATTCCACCATATAGTATGCAATTAATGTTACTAATATTTGTCAAAGTTTGTCTACGCCAACAATTATAACAATGTTTCAAAACGCTATCTATATTTCAATTCAAACGCGTTGAATAAATTTTGTTTTACACTTAACATAATATTTTTAACCCGACTGCAAATATTACTTAAGCTGTTCATAAATATCTGAACATAAACGAACATGATTCGCCATGGACTAAATCAACTGTGTATTACATTTTAAACCATGGTTAAACATTTATTACATTAAACAGTAAGCAATTAAACAAGTCATCCATTGGTTTGTCAATTCACTCACTCACTCACTCACTCACTCATTCACTCACTCACGTATCGCTCCCTTAGGCGATACTTTACAGCAAAAATTATCCAATCGCCGGAGACATGCAGCGGGCGAATAATCGAACATGCAAATGACGTCAGTTCGCTTCCGGTCTGTCATGTGAGTTTATCGTACTACGTGAAAATTGTCTTTCAAAGCCTAGACGTTGCAGTACAAAAATACACGTCGGGTTCACGCTTAACTTGAGATACAAGGATTTAATCAAAATAGATCTGAAATCAGTGGCGTTAAACTTCTGCAGTAGCAAACAATTGCCATAGACCGACCTACCTGGCGAGCCAATCTTTAAGGCCGCTCTACTGTTGACATCAAAAAGCACCAGACTAACCAGCAGATCAAGCAGGCGAGAGTCATCATGGAGGCAATTTACTGACATCATGGTGAAGCTGCTTAGACAAGCATTGTCTCGCAAGACAGAAGCTGGCACGGCACTACTACACGTTCGGTTTGAACTAGTGGTTGCGTTTTAAAATCGTCCATTGACGTTGATGTCATCCTACGTCAGACTATTTCAGAGTTCTCCGTCCAATATTTTCGTGAAATGCGGTTAATATAGTTCCAGTTCAACCTCCGCACATTCGTGAAACTTTATCATATCAAACATATCACCCTGACCACATCGATTATGTGCTGTTTTAGACACCTGTATTTCATTCAGTAGACTCCGAATGTTTTTCAATACTAGTTTGTGTTGACATTTGATTATAAACACGATAGCGTATGCCTTTGTACGAAACTAGTGTAGTATGTCAAGTGTAGTCAAGTCGAAAAGAAAAATGGCGTCGCCTTGCCTCCCAATCTTTCATTCCACTCCCGCAAACCGTACATTTTTATTTGATTGATCCATCACGTGACTGCTTACTAGCAACTAGGTCCGTCTAGCTGACCGTCATGACCACCGTTTTTGGATATTCTGTCTTATTTTTGTCGTTGCATTTTTTGACAAAACGTGTGTCTTTGCGATGAAAACTAGAATAATATGTGCAAAAGTTTGATCTGGTCAATGTACGCTGCACTTTGTTATGTATAAACATGGTTGCTAGGGCGTCACAGAGGTTACGACCATAATTAGAATTTTGAAGTCAGACTCTGAATCGGTGAATTCATAATCAAATTGTTGCAGTGGTGATATGAGTATGACCTGCCTCAACGTGCTGTGGTGGGTCGGTATACGAGCACAGACAATTAACTGTTGGGGAATGTGCTTCCAGTCTTCTTCGTGGTGCCGCACACTGCTCGACGATAACACTACCTGTGATGAGCTGCATCTTTGAATGACTGACATAATTTGAATACTAATGTGTATTTAGACGCCAAAAGAGTTCCAACGATTGTTTTGCCTGGCGCCAAAACAATCATGTATCTATGTAACGCGTGACCGATGGCATCCAAACTAATTATACCGTCACATTGACATATTTGTGCGTTCTGATGTTGGCATTGAGATGTTTTGTTTAACCATTAATGTGCATTATTGTTGGTGCAATGTACAATCTTTGTTGACACGATAATGTGTACGAAACACATACCATATACAACAACTATTATCAGATATGTGTTTTCCTGAATACGCGATTGTTCTGCAAACAGTTTGTAAACAAATGATTGCCAATATATCCACCAGAGGCGCCACCGCAACCTCCAGTGTGTGTGTGTGTGTGTGTGTGTGTGTGTGTGTGTGTGTGTGTGCGTGTGCGTGTGCGTGTGCGTGTGCGTGTGCGTGTGCGTGTGCGTGTGCGTGTGGTTGTGAGTGATGGATCGTGTGTGCGCGAGTGTCTGTGAGATAGGGTAAGTGTGTACGTGCGTACGTGCGTGAGTGCTTTTCGTGTGTGTCTATGTGTGACTATGTGTGTGTATGGGTACATACGTATGTGTTTGAGTGTGCATGTGTTTGTGTTCCATGTTTTGCGTGTCGCGTGTGTATGTATTGTGTATGTATATGTGGCGTGTGGTTGTGATTGTGTAGGTGTATTCAAGTAGCCAGCCTTTTACAGAACACCATCGCCAAGCCGACTTTTTTTGCTAGCATTTTATGCTACTTGTAACTTTTCTAGATGCAATTTCAAATATGTCTGTCTGATTGAATCCACCACATTTATCAAACACGCACAAATTCATTTCACTGTGAAAGTGACGGCGTGACAATAGGATATATATTAGACTCGCTGAATGCCATTGCGTGATCGTAACGCATGTACAGCGGTCGTTTTTTGCGTCTGTTTGCGTAAACTTACTCACATAGTGCCTTTGTTTCCCACAATTCGTTCTGCGCAACAGTTTGACGTTAAAGCATCACAAGAAATCTCCACATATTCGCCAAGAAAAAAATATAAGAACCATATAAGTAACCGTCATGTTAGAAGATAATTAATTTGAATAAAGGGTATTATTTTATTGTAATGTTTGTTTCTATTAGTATGACCAGCTCCCGGCAACATTTGGCAGTAACCATATTGAACAGGGAAATTAGAAAGTATGGTTGCAATTCGTTGTCACATGTCTTGATAATTAGTTTCAAGTTGTCACAGGAAGACGACAATAAGCCATGTAACCACCATACAAATCGTCCGTATTACGTTGTGCAACTATGATAAACACATTGTGTTGTTGTGCCCAATATTTCGGCTATATGCGTTGCCAAGTGTTAATAGGACCCTTTCGAGAGATCGCCATGCTCTACGATATATGCTAATGAAGCTATCACGTCTACCGTGTGCTGTACGCGGCAAAAGATTCTTGGATATTTTCTAGGTGTATGGGTGAATGAATGAAGTTCATTTCAACACAAACAAAGCAGAACATTACAACAAAGTTAGTAATGTTAAATAATAAAATGTTGAGAAGAAGAAGAAGAAGAAAGAAAGAAGTGTAATAATTATACTACTTACCCTATTGCAATACATATGTTAAGACATAATTATAGTATATACAGTAGCATACATGAGTTACAATATCGATTTTATACATGCGTTTTAACTAGATATTTGTTCTAACCTACCTACAATCAAACTGATGAAGACCAACATCATTGAAATGATGTTAAGAGTAATGTTGCAAACAATATATTGACTTACTCTTAACAAGAACTGTAAAAGAAGAAGAGCAAATTAAATTATTCCAGAATTGAGAGACCTTAGTTATGAAAGCCGCTTATTAGAATGTGGTTTGTGCTACATTTCACGTCAATCATGGAGACTACCTTAAATGCAGCTTCGGACGGACGCTCCTGCCCGACCGAGTCCACCTAAATTAATATTTAAACGGCAATGTGCATTAAGTTAGTATGTTGTGTTGAATTGTTACAGTAAACTCGGCCTTCTTTGACCTCAACTTAATCGATGTAATCGGTCTATTTTAAGACACGACTGTACAAACGCTGTCCGAGTTACGCAGTAGTTCGAGGCAGACAAACAATCGGTCGATCAATTGAGTAGTTATGACCAGAGCAGATGTGAGTAATTTTGGGTAGTAGTTGATAGTCTGCATTACATTTCCACGTTACTCGCTACGTGGCGCATTATTTTCTTCTCAACTCGATGTGGTCGTTAGCAGTGCCTAACTTGCGCATCTGCAGGCCATCAATACACGTAGCACAATTTCACAATTGCATTTTTAATTTGGAATAAAGGTTTAACAAGGTTTAACAAGATTTCCATCCAAAGCAACAAGGTCTAGGTGGCAAGTGGACAAAGAACCCATTAGCTTATCAAAAGTCCAACAAATTGTTTATTCTATGTGAATATAACAGTCACAAATATCATATATAAAAAAATATTTCGTTATAAAATAATAGCAATAGTTAAGATGGGTACATTTATATAAACATGGACCATAACAAAAGTTACTATTTATAATAAATAATATGTTATGAGCCCAGTCCCGAAATGCGTTTTGCAACGCATGCAGATGCTTAACGTCATAGAACAACTATATCGCCTTACTTGTTAAGCCACCTGATGAATATAACAACTTAGTGATGTTGTCGATGTTATCTCATGAACATACAAACTTACTACTTTGTGATACCATTGACTTCATGTCTAGTTATAACAACAACAACGACAACGACAACGACACCAACACTAATGACAACCACACAATAACATCAACAATAACAACTCGATTCGCGCTCTTACGGCCGAGCGTGCGGCAACTTGCAAAATGGTCAGTAGCCCCACGCCGCCTACGTCAACCACTAATTAGTTTTACATTTAATGACTTCAACGCGGCCGCACAATGGTCTAACCGTGGACGCATTGATGTCCGAATCAACAAGCGCGTTCGGCAATCTCTCAACCGTGTCGCTCTAGTGCCACTGCCGCTGTAGCGGCTGTGCAGTCAAGCGTGTCTGACCTTGGATTACTAGCGCACAACTCCAATTACGCAATGAGTAGATATGCACCACCAGCGCTGCCTGGATCATACATGGCCGACACGGTAACGTAACATCACAACGCGAAGACCTGTTTAATTGCGAGCTGCTACCAGTTCGCTTACTCTAAGCGACCCGGTCCGCTGGGAATATTGTGTGCCTTGCGATCGACTAATGCATGCATTCGGACGCGGACGAGGAAGCTCCTGTGACGATCTGGGGAGAGCGGAAGTACGAAGTGCCAGATCTCGATGAAGGTAAAGATTCAACGTTGCTGTTACTGATGTGGTTAAATAACTGCATACAGCACACTATTGACGAAACTATAATACTTGTTAATTCTGATATTTGTCGATGCGTCCCTTGGTTTTTTCAACCATCGCTTTCCGGTCCAGTACAGTGACATTGCAGGAGAAATTCATGTGGTGATGGACGTGGTGGTAGTAGTCGTATTGGTAGTAGTAGTAGTAGTAGTAGTAGTAGTAGTAGTAGTAGTAGTAGTAGTAGTAGTAGTAGTAGTAGTAGTAGTAGTAGTAGTAGTAGTAGTAGTAGTAGTAGTAGTAGTAGAAGTAGTAGAAGTAGTAGTAGTAGTAGTAGTAGTAGTAGTAGTAGTAGTAGTAGTAGTAGTAATAGTAGTAGTAGTAGTGGTGGTGCTGGTGGTAGTAGTCGTACTGGTAGTACATACTTCATTAAATAGTTTCTTGCAAGCCGCTACTAACTCCCTACTCTGTCCTTGGCAATTAGTTTTCATTAATTAGCACTAGACTATATACTACACTCTTAGGGGAGATAGGAATAACAACACAAAAGTAACATTAACCCGGGCCACTGAAGGTTAAAGGAAAAGAAAAAGGCCAGCATCAACACGAAGTAAGACTGTGGAAGTAGAGAGAAACCGACTGCGATGGATTTCTTGGAAGATGGCAGAGAAAACAGTTAGATATTGTGCGAAATGGCCGAAGTTACAAAGTAGCCTTATGCACCATGGGTGCGAAGAAATCTCCTGAAACTCAGTGGCGCCATTCAACGGGGAGCATAGGTCACACGCACATGCACACGCACGCACGAACGAACGAACAAACACGCACAAACACACACACATATATGGGACATGTGCACTTGTAAACCAGTACATTAGTCCCACGTTAGCCTGTGGTATGTCGATTTCCCTATGAAACAAGCATACCTACTGCAGTCCACACTTCCACGTTAGTTTGAACGCATACAAAGGAGAGCAACTAAAATGATTCCAGAACTGAGAGACCTTAGTTATGAAGAACGCCTGAAAGAATGTGGTTTAACAACTCTAGAGACAAGGAGGTTAAGAGGAGATCAGATTGAAGTTTTTAAGATATTGAATGGGTATGAAAATATTGATAGAAATATGTTTTTCTCACTCAAGAAGGATAGCAGAACTAGAGGACATGAGGTAAAATGAGTAAAGGATCAATGTAGATTGGACATCAGGAAGCACTCGTTCTCACAGAGGACAATAAATGAATGGAACAAATTGTCTACAGATTGTGTAACTGCTAGCAGCGTGAATATGTTTAAAAACAAGGTTGACACATATCTCAGGAGGGCGGGTTATAAGTAGATGAACATTGTTGGACTCTCGATAAGCCAATGGCTTCCTTGTCCACTAGCCATCTGGGCCTTTGGCTTGGATGGCAAATCTTGTTAAATCTAAACATAGGTCCTACGTCTTAGCCATTGAGCAAGATTCAACTTGTATTTTTACCCAAAAAACACAACATTCTGTTTGGTTTCTAATAAATTGATGTCGACCAAGCAAGGTATAATGGCTTCGCGGTAATCAAATACGCTTTTTCGCTCTATTTGTTCAGCAAAACTTGTTTCATTATCGTTGCTTTTGACACAGTCACGTCGCTCTATCACGACTTCTCTATGCGTGATGCTCAGCGCGCAGCATAGCCAGTGCATTATTCAACAGCGATGTCGCAACCAACTGGCGTTGCCACGAATACAACACTCGTCGTTGTTCCAGGGTCGTAGTTAGTACGGTCAAGAGGACGGGACGCCACAGGGTATGCTCCTCAGAGAGATATGGTGATATAGACACAGACTAACAACGAGAAAATGGGCGAATGAGAGAGTGAGGTAGAGAGTTCGTTGTTCTTCACTTTTAATCATAAACTCACATTACTAGGTGGAAAACAGATTACTGTATTGGCTGTTAGCTAAAATGAAGAATGGAATCGGGCTAAGGATTAAAATTGGCGCATTATTTTAACACTATTTCAATAAACGTCTATGATATTCGCCAACTAAGAACTGATTTTAGACTTTGCTGGAGGAAGCTAACGGCGAGTCACGTCGTTGAACGAAATCTGTTGAAGCAGTTAATTTCATCAGGTTTTGGGGTGGGGGAACGAGGTGTTTGGCTCTAGCAATATATCCTCCTAGGGGGCGACGTCCACTCGCATTGGGTCAGGAGTATAGGAACTATACGAGGATGACGATCAACACATGCATACATACAGAAGGTATGCATACATACAGAAGGTATGCATGTGGTTAAACATTGTTGGGAGATATGACTTTTCATGACAGATGGGCTTCATCTGACCGGGATGGATGGAGCAGTTCTTGTGTGTGAGTTTGTCAGGGTTGTTGACGAGCGCACAAATACCGTAAATTATTTAAACCAGATGCGCAGGGGGAACATACAGAGAACACTCAAAGGAATACAAATAAACAACCAAAAAATTTTCACCAATTATTTCAGAAAATGAACGTAAATGTGTATGATTGAATGACAGGAGCATAGTATATATAACAGCGAGTTAGACATTATGGTAGCAGATATTGACCTCAAATAATAGGTGGTATCATGTAGTCATGAGAGTGAGGGGGTGTGGAATAATTATATCCAAGCATATGACATGACGCTGAAAAACTAAGCAGATTGTGAGGAAGCAATTTGTTGTAACATAGTTATAAAGAACTCAACATTAACAATATGAGTAGTTTATCGTAGTAAGAACATAAGGCAAGAGGAAGATGTAAACCTGCAAAATGCTATAAGAGAGGTGAGCAAGTGGGAATGTGTTATAATGGGTGCCTTTGACCATAGTCATATACGATGGAAATAATTAGTGTGTGTTTGGGGTGACGACTACCAGTTTCTACTTCTCACACATAATCGTTTCCTTACTCAACATATCTTACAGCCAACCAGAGGGCGGAATGTGTTGGATTTAATGTTGTCTTCTCAAAATGAATTGACAAGTTGAGTTAACAATGTTAAAGTACACGAACCTTTGTTTTCAAGTGAGCATAAGGTCCATTTTAATATAAAAAAAAAACAGATAATACATATAGAAAATCAAATGGAACTTCAACAAACGCAAATATGTGTCGCCAAAATTATGTTCCCGATATTTACCATCAGCTGGTCTTTCTTCTAAACCTTTTTTGCCGCACAACGAGGTCTCCATTTGAAGGCAATATTGGTTTTATTTCCTTCTCCTCTTCTATGAACTGGTGTATCTGCCGTAGCTCTTTGCTACGACTATAAACGTCAGTCGTGGAAATCTTCACCAGAAACTCCTTACCCATCACAGTAATCTAACGGTAGAAACAACGCCACTACTCGCCATAGCGCACAGTTGCCTGCTGCAATTAATTTGAAAGTGGCACGCGTAGCAACGATACCAATTATGCCATACATGTTGATTAACAATTCACGAACTTTATATTTACCACAATATAATAATTCGTCATCACAATAGCAGCCGTAAGTAACTTGTTATTGATTGACAACATGTGGGAGTAAGCAATGATAATCTCGTTGTCTAGGAGGGCGCAGTTGTAAAGAATGTATCTTCTTGTTACAAGTCTATTTAACTCGTTACAAGTCTATTTAACTTGTTACAATTCTATTTAACTGTATTTTCACTGGTTCGTTTTTATTTAGTTATATGGGGCATTCCGTCAGTTGCTAACTGTGTGCGTGCGTGCGTGCGTGTGCGCACATGCCGCATGCATATATCATTTGGAAATCGTGTATGTATATTATATACTAAGAATTACGACGAATATTTATTAAATAACCTAAATTAATAATCAATTTACTGCCAATATCCTATCGATGGGGGTATGGTTGTGTTAATCACCATTGTAAAGTAAACTGTGCAAGCCATCTCTGCACACTTTGTTTATACCTGGATAAATTACATTATGAAAGAAAACAATCCTATGAAAACGGCAGTGAATGCGGAAATATCTCAGCTAGAAATAGCGGGTAAAACAATACCCCAAAGCCCACGAACTGTGTTTGGATTATCCGGTTTTTTTCTCATCTAGTCTCGGTTAATGTTTCTGCAACAGTCGCGCTGGCACGATAGCGGACTGATCCTGCCAAGTGAATTTAACAACTGCATCGTTGACAAAGAGTCGGTGGTAGCAATTATTCCATTACCGTAATTGATGTCGATTATGTTGTGATACGAACATAAACAGTGTATATTTGATCGCAACAGTATTTGTTGGTGCAGCTAAGTATCAAATGATTACTTGAACTATGTGATTGGAACAACATATGGTTGTAGTCATTTAACATTTTGCCTACTACTGTTGCGTCACTGCGACCTGAATGTAATAGTTCGTCCCTCACCAAGCAGTCGCAACATGTGCAGACATTGTTGAGTCACTGCGACCTGAATGTAATCGTTCTTCCCTCACCAAGCAGTCGCAACATGTGCAAACACTGTTGAGTCACTGCGACCTGAATGTAATCGTTCTTCCCTCACCAAGCAGTCGCAACATGTGCAAACACTGTTGAGTCACTGCGACCTGAATGTAATCGTTCTTCCCTCACCAAGCAATCGCAAAATGTGCAAACACTGTTGAGTCACTGCGACCTGAATGTAATCGTTCTTCCCTCACCAAGCAATCACAAAATGTGCAGACATTGTTGATTGGTTGAATGCACAAGTGAAGTGTTTAAAAATGTTTCAACGGATGGGGAGGATTGACAGGTCAATGGTGCAGATTGTCGATATAGATCGAACATATCCAATACTACCAGAGGACGATATAGATCGAACATATCCAATACTACAGAGGACGATATAGATCGAACATATCAAATACTACAGAGGACGATATAGATCGAACATATCCAATACTACAGAGGACGATATAGATCGAACATATCCAATACTACAGAGGACGATATAGATCGAACATATCAAATACTACAGAGGACGATATAGATCGAACATATCCAATACTACAGAGGACGATATAGATCGAACATATCCAATACTACCAGAGGAAGATATAGATCGAACATATCCAATACTACCAGAGGAAGATATAGATCGAACATATCCAATACTACAGAGGACGATATAGATCGAACATATCCAATACTACAGAGGACGATATAGATCGAACATATCCAATAGTACAGAGGACGATATAGATCGAACATATCTAATACTACAGAGGACGATATAGATCGAACATATCCAATACTACAGAGGATGATATAGATCGAACATATCCAATACTACAGAGGACGATATAGATCGAACATATCCAATACTACAGAGGACGAGATAGATCGAACATATCCAATACTACCAGAGGAAGATATAGATCGAACATATCCAATACTACCAGAGGAAGATATAGATCGAACATATCCAATACTACAGAGGACGATATAGATCGAACATATCCAATACTACAGAGGACGATATAGATCGAACATATCCAATAGTACAGAGGACGATATAGATCGAACATATCTAATACTACAGAGGACGATATAGATCGAACATATCCAATACTACCAGAGGACGATATAGATCGAATATATCCAATACTACAAAGGTTATGTGTAAATTAAGTAAAGCAATTTCCGGCATTGCGTTTCAGTTGGACGTTCCTTTTCCGTTTTGATACGAGGCTACATCATATTAAATAGCTCGTGTTTAAATAAATATAATACAAATATTTGTTTTTATAATAGGTGTTGACAACTACTGTCCGACAAAACGCTTGCAAGGCACTAATAGAAACACATGGAATGCCCGGCCTGCAATGTAGCAGTATTTATGGTAGACCAAAAAAAATCAATTTTGAGAATTCAGTTATGCATTAACAATATCGCGTAATAGCCCACGGTAGTTCGATTGCCTTCGACCAATTTCCCACAGTATACCCTACTCATGTGCACAGAGGCATGTCGCGCCGGAATATTGTCATAACAAAACGATTTTATGGATTTTGACACATGGACGTACTGACGCATCCATATGATTACTCCTACCGCACGTACCAGGAACTATGATGTAGCGTGTTCAAGCGAGCGTGCCAGGCATTAATGGTTATTGATTGCATCGTGTTTACCAACCGGCTGTCACAGCTACCGGCTCGAGTTGGTCGTCGAATCGAATAAAGGATTATGTCTGAAACGTTCTAATCCGTATGAAGACTAAAGGATTATGTCTGAACCGTTCTAATCCGTATGAAGACAGCAGGGATTAATTCAACATAAAGAAACCAATGTAAGGTACGGACTGGCAACACGTTGCTCAAACAATTGTATTTTTCAGAAACAAGACTTACAAATGACGTAACATAGGAACATTACGATAATTGCGCTGGACATTCGGTGGCGCTGTGTTTGTTAAGTATTGACTTAAATACACAAACTGACACTTTCGATAACAACTAGAACATATCGAAGATTTGGCACGAATGCTGTAGATTGTGACAGTGACTTTTAACATCTAAGTCTATCTCACTGTATTTTGAGAAGTAAACAGGATCGCCAGTTAACTTTGGGGACAGGGCGCGAGGAAAATATATTGGCGCGTGCCCGAAGTATCCCAAACTTGTGCATGAACAGTTAGCGTCTTATTCTTCGTTGCTGCATCCCTTCCGAACACCAAGTGGAAGACACATCTTCACCAGACTATTCGATCACTTCCAATACGAGAGAGCTCTCCCAGTTCAATAGTTCTATGAATACTAAATAATAATAATATTATTTAGTATTAATATTATTAATATTAATTTAATTATGTTCGTTTGTATTTCCATATGACTACCAGCATTGGAGGTGGCTTCCGTGCATCTCGCCAATTCAATACAGGTCTTTGTAGGTTTTCACAGGTTCACCCGCACGCACGCACGCACGCACGCACACACGCACGCACACACGCACGCACGACTCATTGCTTTGTGGTATTCCGTTCCTAAAGGATAATGAGTGTCATCCCTTGCAACCTTTACTTAATCATCTTCTATCACTTGTTTCCCTTGAGAGTGACGACCATAGTAGAATTCCTGCAGTAGCAATTTCCCCTCCGCCATCCCAACTCATGTCCCCTGAGTCTGTCTTCACTGTCACACTTCGCTCTCCACACCTGCCTCTTCTAAGGCACTCCTTGCATATTATATCTTTATATCGGTGAACTTGACAAACCCAACAGAAAGACTTAGAGATCCCAACGGAGACGTCGAGAGTAGCGACCGAGAAGACACCGCAGCTGACCAAGGCGTGACACACGGAGGCAAGGGGAGGGGATCTACTACCATGACGAGCGTCGTGCCCAGTCGGAAGGCTCGCCAACGCAGTGGCTCGGCGATGTATCGACGTCGGAAGACACACGAGTATCGGGCCCTCGTGGTCACGGACACGGGCATCAGCAACTACGCGCTGGAGAGGGCTCAGCAGCGAGGCCTCGTGCTCGCCATAGAAGATTCGGACGACGAGTTTGACGAGATCGAGAGATCGCGGCAGGTGAAGATCATCAGAGGCATGGCCATACCGCTGGACAGCAAACGCAGGCTCAGGTTTGGTTTTCTTTATGCTATTGTTTAGTCATCTTTACCTCTCCGCTACTTCCATTATTAATGTTACTGTATTGCCATTATAGTCGTAAGCCATTATTTAATACTATTATTTTATCGGACAGTAAATTATGTTGTCATGTACTTGTTCCCACTTGCGACTTCTAACTTCTGGTTCTGACCCTCCGGCGTATTCTGCCGCCTGTCCCGTGTGTGCTGCTCTATGTCCAGGCTCTCCGTTGTTCGTTCACATTGCCAAACACCTTTACAAACCTAATATATATCTGTCATGTTCTAGGTGACATTCGCAGGTTATACATTAATCAGGTTATTTGGTTACTCTTTCAATGCACGCTTGCTAACGGTGGTATTTTTATAATCGTTATGTTATTACAACATATGATGCCATTATGCGGTGTGTTATATTATTCAATATATAATGATTAAAGCTAACCAGACATGCTCTGATTTGACGTTCTTTCACTCAGACAGCGAATCTTCGAGGGGATGTCCAACGGACACACCAAGCGGGACACAACCTGTTTCACCGACACCAAACTTGTTAGTATTCAATAGAAACTCAAAATGTCATAATGTATTTGGTTAATTACTGCTAATTCATATGTACACTGGGTAGTAGGCCAATGCACTTGCATACAAACGTAATAACTGCAAAGTACATTAATTAATACCAATAAACGTGCACATGCACACATACACGCACATACACATACGCACGCGCGCACGCACGCTTAATAATATGATTATTACTTACTTAGTATTACTTACTTAGTATTACTTACTTAGTATTACTTACTTACACTTACTTTCACAGAACTGTTTTCGCTGGTGGGCAAAATCGAAGAGTCAACTACGGGAATTGGCAGAGTCTGTGTCTCTTTGGAGAGGAGCCCTCAAAACCATAGAAGGTAAATTATCACTGTGGTTTTGCTACTGTCCTGATTGTTATGCAGCCACGCATGTTTATTCACTGCAAAGCGGTGAATGCAGTTTCATTATCAGGTATTGTGATCGACTGTCGTGACGTCCTAGAATTACCGTTATACAGAGCAGTTGTGCAGGGAGCCGAATCCGCATAGTCGTGAAATGACGAGGTTAGCTATTGCGATTGCGACACGCTAGCATGTCATGGCGTGTTTCTGGAATGGACAGTTATGTCGGTTAAACTGCAATCAGAAATTGTTATTATGTACATTGCGAAATATTAATAACTACATCAATAAAATGTTTACATATTTTTTTAACAACACAATTGTAGTTAACGGTACTGTGACAGCAGAGCACTAAGGCACACATGCATGCACACACGCACGCACGCACGCACGCACGCACGCACGCACGCACGCACGTACAAACTAATTAATATGTACTGTTTAACTTCCTGTTTGACACATGAACACCTTTCTCGTTCCCCAGGTCTGTTCGGCGGTGGTGTGCTGACCTACTTTTGTTTCCTGAAGTGGCTCTTCCTCCTCAACGTCTACATATTTATTCTCGTCTTTGTCTTCATCGCCATTCCTCAAATGTCGTTCCCAAACGAGAACAATTCAACGGCAAACGTGACGTCACAGACCTCCTCGCCTAACGCAATACGTGCGGCTCAGTGCAGTCTGAGATACGTTGTTGTTGAACCAGAGGGAGCCACCGTCGCGCAGCCATTTGCTGACTTCTTGCAGGGAACGGTGAGCAGGCAGAACTTACTCGGGAGTGGGGGCTGAATGGGTTTGGATAAAGCTGGTTTAGAAAACTGTGATATATCAACATCAAATAATAGTTAAATAGTGTGGCAATCATGAGATTTAATTTGTGTCATACACGTTGTTTTCAATTCCTCCTTTGACCGTTTACACGTTTTAGATTGTGTGCGTGCGTGCGTGCGTGCGTGCGTGCGTGCGCTTGTATGCGTGGGTGTGCGCGTGCGAGCATGTGTGTGTGTGTGTGTGTGTGTGTGTGTGCGTGGGTGTGCGCGTGCGAGCATGTGTGCGTGGTTGTGCGTGTGTGTGTGTGTGTGTGTGTGTGTGTGTGTGTGTGTGTGTGTGTGTGTGTGTGTGTGTGTGTGTGTGTGTGTGTGTGTGTGTGTGTGTGTGTGTGTGTGTGTGTGTGTGTGTGTGTGTGTGTGTGTGTGTGTGTGTGTGAATCAATTTTTCACAGAATCAGAATCATATGGAACAGGAACTAATGCAACATATGATAAACTCATATAAAACATTAACTGCACTTGAATTGAAACACACGAGGCGACATCATGTGGTACACACTCACCATGTGCATAATTATTGCGTATAGAAGGTACAACCTTTTAATTTATCTTGACTGAGTGATTGCTGTTGTTACTCTGTTATCTCGAACTGGAAAGCGGTCGAATTCCTCCCACAGTTTGTCTTCCAATTGCCGTCTTTGCTGCTGGGATGTGCTTACTCTCGCCATTGTGTGCATATTGAAGCATATATTTAATGAATGCAGTGAATATGTCAGTGTATCCAAAATAGAAAAGTTTATGTACCATATCAGGTGTGGTTCACATAACATCCGTTACGTGCGCCCCTCTTGAGTTTTGGTGTTGTTTGATCCAAAGCGTGGCGCAACCTTTCTGAAAACGGTTTCTCGACTATGATATGTATCTCAACTTGACGCTGACCTATCTTTTTTTGGTTGAATGTTGGTAATATACGACATATTAACAATATATATTTATGAGCCAATTTGTAATCTAGCTGTTGTCAATCAGACAAGCCGACCACATTCCTCGCGAGCCTTCTAGTTAACACTACCGTTCAGCATGCTGATGTGCTAATAACTGAAACTATGAACACTGTACATGTAAACATTTTCTTGCGACTCAGTGAACCAATCGTAATGTCACACTCACTCCCGGTAGACACATCGGAACACGCACGGAACCAAACTTCAATCATCATATCGACCGATCAACTCTTTAGCTGGGATAACAGTGCTCTACACCTTGACCAAGCGCAATTGATTTAATTAGTCAATCTCTACACGTTCGTCGTTATGATGTATCACAACTCATTCATTTAAATAGATTATTATAATTAAACATCGCAAACGACAGCCAATATCACATTACAACGAGGGATGCCAAAAGACAAGTATTCCCGTACGTAGGATGTAAGTAAACTGCGTGCAATCAGCCTCAACATGTTCATAACATGTTTAATGATACTGTTGGTTCGTCACAATAATAAACGATCTTTTCTTAAACAACAACACCTAACCTTCCGATTGAGATATTACAAACATATTTTATGGGAGTTATGTTGACAATTTGCTGCTAGAACAGCTTTAATATATTCTATTCAGTTACAAGACTGAACGTGATGCTACTTGATGGGGTTGTAGGGTTGGATGGAGAAGAAAATCGTGTTCTATGGCGCGTACAGTGACAAACGAGTCTACATTTCGTCGGCGTCATACAGCTACAACTTGCCGCTTGCCTTCATCCTGACCGTCCTCGCCTACTTCGTCGTTAGCCTCATCCTCGTCGTCAGAGAGTGAGTCTTCTTAACTAGGCTCGTTCTGCTCTAATGTGAAACCGCGGGGTTAAATAAATGCAATATCATAAGGTTGTGCAATAAGAGTTGCCCACAAAATGCTTCAATACGATAACATTAGTATTTTGTTTTATGAAACTATGACTGCAATTATCAAGGAATAGAAATATGACAAGCAACAGCGTAATTAAAACATGTTACCTGTACTTATAGTAGCGATACTAGGAAGTAGCAACAACAGCAGCAGTTATGTGATAACATAAATACCGCAATAGCAGCAGCACATGCACTAGCGGTATCAACAGAAGCAGTAGAGACAACGTTAGCTAGCAAATCCAGAATCAGCAATGGCAGTCATAGCTGGATATGTCGCTTATTCTTCCTTCTGTTGTTGTTAGTGTTTCTGCCGCAGTTGCAGCCGCAGCAGAAACGTTAGTAACCGCAGTGGCAACTGATTCAGTGGCTGCTGTTGTAAATAATAGCCAACGTTTCGTCAGCGCCTCCGCTGTAATGTAAAGTTGCCTGTGTTCAGGACGGCGAAGGGAGTTAGAGACAAGATGTTGACTTTGGAGCAGACACAATCGCAGATCGGTTACCAGATGTTCATATGTTGGGACTACGGCCTGTGTGACGACAAGAACTCGACCATCCGACACAACAACATCTTCAGGGAGATAAAGGTGAGAACCTTGATTGTTTCTGATAACGATGATCATATATCCATTTGGAGCAAGAAGGATATTCGGGGCTGTTAACTATCTTTGTAGAAGAGTCTGCCTTTACTCCATTGTATAACTACTTGACACTTTCGCGGTTAGATCTGTATCGCGTACGGGTGCGTTTTACTCGTCATAATCTTTAAATGTGGATGCACTTTCACCGCTCCTGTTTTGTTGAACTGCTCACTGTATATCACTTTACCTTTGTTCAGATTTTGCGTTGTTATGTTATTGGGATATGTATACACTGGTAATGACCGAGTTATTGTCGTCGCACAGGCCATAGTCCCACCACATGTACATCTGGTGACCGATGGGCGATTGTGTCTCATTGTTACCTGGTTTGTTTTATATTCAGACTTTGAATTAATTATTTTGTGTTTGTGTTGTCAGTGGTATTCTGATTTTCCAACACTTTCCTGTTTTATCCTGCTTGATCATTTAATATGGCATAGTTGACTAGTCTTTTCAAATGGACGCTGCGTAACGAGTATAACTGTCATGTTAAATTCTGTCACTGTTTGTATTACCACGAGTTGACACACGTGTCACAATGCCACACCTATTTGACAGACTGATAAAAAACACGTATAGTTCGATCACGCAAGACGCATTCTTTACCCAGTGTGACCTCGAGGAACAACGGAGAGCCGCCGAACGGAGCCAGAGGTCGCGCATGCAGAGTGTTCTGCTTTGGACGAAACGCGTCGTCATCAACTTCATTGTGTTCGCCTTCTTGGGAGGCGCTGGCTACCTCGTCTACTTCACGACTGTGAAAAGTATTGAGGTGAGGCATTATTCCAGGTACTGGAATGAAACCATGGGTATGATTAATCACCTTTGCAAATTGGACGTGCACTGACTGATGATGAAGCAGCAAAGAAAACAAACTCTCTGCATCCAACTTTTCTTTACCACCACTACGCACGCACGCACTCTCGCACGCACACACGAACGAACACACGCACGCACGCACGCATACACGCACGCACGCAAACAATACGATTGCGGCCAAGAAATACAACGGAATAAGTTGTTTATTTAAACCGAACTATGGTAAAACACAAAATAATCAATCAGACGTTGACCGATCCTGCGGGTTTCTTCCAGATCTCGCAGCAAAGTGACTATGCAACGATGGCACCGATCACGCAGCTTTTTGTGCAGTACATGACGTCATTGACCATCACAGCACTTAACAGCGCTTTACCAACCGTGTTCAAGAAACTGGTCACATGGGAAGGCTTCGCGTATGCACAGGAAGTCAACTACACTCTCGCAAGGTGGGATGACCATCTGCTTTTCTCGTCATTTCGCTTTGACCTACTTTGCTAACAATAACAATATGATATTAGAAAAAGAAAACTATATTTAAAAGGCAACGGCAAGTTGAAATCACATTTCTAAAACTCAAAGGTTGTTTCATCAGTTAGTACGTTGATATGTTACAATTCTGACACACGAATAACCGACATTGATATCAATAAAATAGTATTAAACAATAGGCAATATATAAGTTCAGTTAAGGTAAGTTAACTGATAAATAGCGGGAACGTTCTAAAATACAGAATCGCAATGTTCCTGCCACTTTGTCTAAAGAAACAAATTTGCTATTCGTATTTTATAGGAGGCTCCTACAGTCATAGCTATACATTGCAAATTATGCTTCTTTGCAGTCGGTGGTACGATGCGATCTTTGAAATGAATATAGAAGTTTACGCTAGGCTAGTCAAAAACGTGTAGTAGTAGTAGTACAAGATAAAACTGCCGTCGTATCCATTCAATCGGTTTGATGAGCAACGTTATAAAATAGTACAATGTATAACGTTGTCGGTCTCTTCTAGGACAGCGATTCTGAAACTGGCTTCGTTAGCGGTGTTGCTTTTCTCAATATACACCGAGATAAACTGTTCGCCGAAAGACGACTGCAATGTTGGCACTGGCGCCTGTACCGAGCTCAGGGTAAGTTATCTTTACTCCACCAACATAACGTTTGCAAGGATAACATATATAAGCCAAGATAGCAGGGGTCGGCGATTTCCTCTAGCCAATGTTAGGGTGATCTATCAAGCATTATTCAAATCGTTTGACTATATTGTTTTTGTAATATGTCTGTTTATCCTTTCTAATACATTTTATATCACATGCCGATCTTTGTTTTACAACGAGCATCCGTTTAAAAGGAGCAACTTCCAGTTGTTTCCTGCATTGTTTTATGTATCCATGGCTATAATAAACATTATACATATGGAAAAGTTTGACCACGTTCCAACATGTTCTTTATAGAGATAGTCCATTGTATATATCATAATACTGATATTGAATACGTTCAATTATGCTCTTGTGTTAACAGTGTACACTTTGCTTGTTATCATTATAATATAATTGTCGTATAATGATGGGTTATTTTCTATATAACTAACGGTCGACATGTTTGTGTTTGCTCTTCTGATATTAAAACGACATCTGCTTAGATGTTGTACGGATTTATTCGTGTGGCTCTGTTCCATTTGAGTTAATTCTCTGCCATCACTTTGTTTTCAGTGCTGGGAGACTAGGGTCGGGCAGGAATTCTACAAACTTGTGTTGATGGACTTCATCGTCGCCATAGCTGTCGTTTTCTTTGTGGAATTTCCGCGAAAGTATGTCATAATGACGTCATACACAACATACAGACACTAGAAATGAACGCTACTGTGATGTCACTGCTGCATTTGTCAATAGATTTAGCATGGAAACATTGTTCGTGCTATTATATAATTTTTAAGTAATATTATGTTACTCGTAGTTGTTTCTGTTTGTATCTTCAAAATCGTTTCCACCATTATTTAGCCATCGTGCCGGCACGTCGTGGGACAACTGTTACTGGGCACCAGGGGTCCAGTGAGACCACACCATTTAAATGTACGTTTTATCAACAAAACATGAGAGAAAGTAAAATAGTGTCATAGAAAAACTGTTGTGCAACTGTTTCAACATAATTATTAACGTTGATAATGTTTAATACAATTGTGTCTAACTCAGAAAGTTTCATGACAATGGAAACATTACGTATTGTGTTAATTAGTCAATGTTGATTACAATGCAATGCGTGTATAATTCATTGCTGACATACTGGCATATGGTGGACAACATGTTTGATGTTCTTGTATATGGTATTGCCAATTACCAAAACTCGAACAATGTCTTTGATTTTACTAGACAAACATTATTAAAGCAATCGTGACATTTCCAACAGTAAAGAATCGTGACACCGAGAGCTCCTTCGTTGACTACTCGCTCTCTATTAGGTGGTTTGTCGAGATAAACCTGCCACTTAGTGGGCAGCTGGTCTCACTGTCTCGGTTCAACAAAACCTTTGTACAACATTTGGCCGGCTTACTGGTCATACACTGTGTGAAAGGACACCCACCCCAACCAATTCCTCATTTGCGGTCATTGATGGACTAGTACCGATGGCGTGTAATATTAGGGAATGCAGAAATAAACATGTCCCAAATATCTCCGATGGCTGCTAATTTTTAAATTTCCTTAAGAGCTGTTCTAGTAGTTTTGTTAATATACCTGCTAAGTAAGGTTGCAATTGCAGGATTTGTGATTGAGGTCTCGGCACACCCCCGTCCCCAGATGTGATTGTTTTATCTATCGACGTCCAATGCTACCAACTGCATGCAAGCAAACCATTTTTCGTGTTTTATTATTATTTCTCATGAATGTTCAAATATATCGTAATAAGCGAAAGGTGCCGCACAATTACTTTAAGAGAAAACACGAAATACACATGCGTGGGATCTGGCCAGATCTCATGTGCTGGCATGAAGGTTAAACTGGAATAACTGATTCCGAAGTAAATACAATAAACAATATGCTGCTGCACAGTTTTAGTGAATATTTAGAAATGTGTATATTTTACTTTCAGGCTTTTCGTAACACATGTGAATTGGAAGATTGCCAAAAAAATTGGACTGCAAGAATTTGACATTCCGAAGAACATTCTCGATCTCATATACACAGAGGTGTTGGTGTGGTAAGTGTTGTTAAATCAAAATGTAAAGTCAGTGCTACTCAGCTAAGATGGATAATTACTGTTCAAAATGTTTATAGATAGTTAATAATTGAATACAAATAATATCGTAACTGTAACAACAGTAGTAATTAGTTTAATCAATAATAATTATTATTATATTGATCACTTTTAACGAAATATTAATTCTATGAAAATGTTTTCACAAATGCTAATCATAGATTGTAGTTGTTCACAATTGTACATTGTATAGGTGCTGTTTGATTCATTAAAACGAAGTTTCCTATTTCAGGTTTGGGACATTCTTTGCGCCACTGATTCCAGCGATGACAGTTGTGAAGCTGTTTCTTATGTTCTACGCTAGGATGGTATGTGCTGACGTAGACGTGTTGTATCTACTAAGTTCAGGGTTAATTATTAACTCATATCAAAATGTCAGTTAACATATTTTTTACTGTTCGGGTTGTCACAGTTCCTTTGAAAGTGAGGGGAATTTGTGAAAACGGAGTCTGCCATACATAGTAACTTATGACTTGATAATTCACAGCTATTTTTAAGCGATTCAATTTCTTGGGTAGAAACAGTTCTTCAAACAGTGGACAAAATAAGGTGTCAAATCAATTAATTTTCACCCAAGTAAAGCGATGGTATATATTTACTGTGATACATTTCTATGAATGGAACAACAGTTACTTTAAAATCTTATATAATGGCGACTAAAAGCAAGAATGAAATGGTAGGCCTTGTATATTGCATGTAGTCAAGTTGCAAGAGATCCCTGGATGTCATACATTATGACACTGTCGCCATTTGGCGATTAAATACATAATTCCTGTTATCACCTAGTGGACTTCCCACCAGTGGCGCCACTCACCGTTTCATTTGATATGTTGAGTGGCCCACTGTTGTGTGATTCCCCACCACCTGAACTTACTGTTGTTTCAACGTGTGTTCAACAGTGAATGCTATCTGTCTCAAATCATCACTATGAAATAAAAAGGTCGGTCTATAAACAGTTTTCTAATAATCTGGAACTCGGACGTGTACCAAATGACATGACAGGGTAATTAAAAAGTGTTTGTTCTTCGCCCGCAGGTGAGTGTGTTATACAACTTCACGCCGAGCAGCAAGCCTTATCGGGCGTCAGACACCAACTTCTTCGTGTTGATTGTGCTGATGGGGGCCTACGCCATGTGCGTCGTGCCTATCATGTACGTCATATGGAGGTAGGTCATATTAAAAATTTCAACATAGCATTTTTAATGGGGAATGAAGTCGTGTTTGTTGGGTAAACGTTCGTGGCGGTTTGTCCATGAAGAAGAAGAATTTAGCAAATTTGCCACACCGCCATGCGTTGATTTCAAATTTGCTTATTTGGATATTATTACACACACAGGCAATATGCTATGTGTACAGAGGTGCAGTTATGTTTTAGTAATCGAACGCTTCACATTTCTTGACAGTGGCGCCACTCAGCAAATCACCACTGCCACAACTTGATTATAAATTCAAAATGAACGGCCGGTGGAGTGGTATAAACGATTGAGTGGTTGGGTAAAGCCATTGTTGTTTACGAATTCGTATGTCATTGCATATGAGTAATATAGTATAGCTTCGTAGAAAAAGAACATCTCTTTATTTCAATACAAATACTATCCAATATTGAATGCAATTGAAATTAGGAAATTTCTTGACAAAAAATCGTAGTTTACGAAATGAAATGAATCTGCACATTGCATTTAAATTGTGGCAGGGGTGATATAATAAATGTTCAAGCATGCGTGGAGGTTGCGAACGCGTGTACGATTACAACACAAACATTTTTTATATTTGACGCGGTGTACAGCAATGGAAAATGGCAGACGAATATTTGCGGGCGTTCGTTGCGTCACGAAATCGCTTCAAATACAAAATCAGGGTGGCTAGGAAGGTCCGAAGTTATTTTATAAACCGGGAAGAGCCGAGCGTGCTGAACACACACACACACAGTGACGACGGCGGTTATTGCGAGCCTGATAGTTTGTTAACAATGCACTGACTTTCCTCCTTTGTTGTTGCTGTCACTGTGATATCAATAGTGTCGTTACACCTCAGATATGTGCCAATATGTTTTTTCCTATGTTGTAGATGTGTTTAAATGTATTATCTCAACAGTTTCGCGAGCCCCAACCTTGAAATGTTTCGCGGATCCCCACTGCCCTTCCCGACCTCGCATAGCAACGATGCTGTACTTATATAATGGCGGGGGATTGTAGTCAGTTAATGGAACAGTGGCTGCAATATAAACAACCGAATGACAACCGACTGCGGCGATAGGTTTCTGCGACTCGGTTTGAATTAGATAGTTCATAAAATCAGTTAGCTTTGGGTAATACTAATTACCTGGATGGTCCACTGTGCGAACAAGTTTATCATTACAAAAGGCGTTACTTGCCTTACATACCAAGCTAATCGCATCACGACCATTTGCAGGATGCCTCCGTCGACGGGCTGCGGACCATTCCGTAGCTACGACTACATGTATGACATCATGAACGTGACGATAGCTGAGTGGCCCGGATGGATACAGGGAATCGTCGGCTTCCTCAGTTCAGCTTCCTTCGGCATCCCCTTCTTCGTTGTCCTGGTGTAAGTATCAATAACAATCTCTACAGGAAAATGCAACTTCAATGATATCAGGTGTGCCTAACACTTTGGGTTTTCTTGTTTCTGCAGCATGAGTATAAAACGGTTTGATTTCTTTGTACTTCATCTATTGCGGATATCATTAATGTGCAGTACTAAGCAATATGGAACAGTGTAACTGGGGTTGTTCTAAACCAACTAATTATTTACCAACGGCTTCAGTAGTAATCTCCAGTGCCGATGTGGATACGGCATAAACACCAGGAACATTTTCGAGTGATCGAAGTATGCGTTGAAGTGTGCGTATTTTGTATGTGACATGACACAATTATAATATTATGTTGAAGACTGCCTTCTCTCTAATACTCTGTATTGTAATATTCTAATACTTTTCAGGCTGGTTATCTACTATTTGCAAAAAATGATGAATACGTACCAACACATGAATGAGCTTCTCAAAGAGCAGTTGCTCGTGGTAAGTTCATAATGCATCATGGCTACTACTTTATATGTGTGTTGTTATTTGAGGAAGTGTAGTTTGGCCACCTGTGGAACAACAATTGTATATATTACTCAGAGTGTGCAACATTCACGGAAAAGCCTATTGATCATTACGATCACATGTTATGACTAACTCTACTTGTTTCGATATCCATTTGTATTCTCTTGGTTAAATAATAATCATCATCCTCATCATCCATCACACATAAGACTTCCTTTTTCTCATCACATCCAACATTTTAATAATTATTCTTCCTAGTGATCTCTTCCCTCAACACCGTCCCTCAATAAACGCTTTTAGCAAAGTCTCTTCTCTCAGAACGTATTATTTTTATTTGTTTCCTTCTGCAATGTGTATAAGTAAGTATCTTTAATCATTTAACCAGATTTAACAAGATTGTCATGTAAACTAAAACAACCAGATGGCAAGTGGACAAATAAACCATTGGTTTACCGAGAATCAACCAATGTTTCACCGATGTGTAACCCGCCTTTCTGAGTTATTTGTCAATTTAAGTAGTTTTAAAACATATTCACGCTGCTAGGATTTGCACAATCAGTAGATACTTTGTTCATTTATCGTGCTCTCAACTTAACCCTTAGCACACTCTCAACGATTCACAGAAAGTGCAACACAACACAGGAGCGTGAGCTTCTCAAAGTCACTAATCTACAACGTTGTTGCAGTTACATCTTTGATGTTTGTTCGTTGGTCACTGTGAAGAATGAAGTCTTACGGTGTTGTGTTGCAGGAGGGACATGACAAGAAGTTTCTTGTCGAACGACTACAGGAGGTGTGTGGACAGAGTGAAGGGCTACCTGTCAAGAAACAGGCATTGGGAGACGGCGGGATAAAGGTCGGTCTTCCACCAGTGTCCTAAATACGTCTGTTGCCTGCAGAGATACGGGAAAGACTGGCCTATTCGAGTAGTGAAACATGCCACATTTGTAAAGTCATTGAATTGTATGTTGATATATTTATATAAACCCGGGAACTTTCGTGTTGATTTTGTAATTGATTGAACTTTAATGTGATTGAACTGGGGTTTGGACATTCATTAATACCAAATATCGATTGCACTAGGGAGCGAGTATATTGACAAGTACTTCTACAGCCAACCATATGTCCACCCTCTGATTCTTTCAGATGAGTCATTTATCCAAAATGTAGACTGTTTTCCGAATTTTTATATATATTATTTTTCGAAGATCGGGTATTCTCGGAAGGCAATGCATGTCAAATCGTGTAGTAGTGTTTATTACATTATTACTAAGGATAGCGAGAGCGACATAACGTCCTTTTGGTGTGAACATATTTAAAATTTACATGTCCTTGTACAGACAGAGGTGGCGAGACAATATTCATGTATTTATCGTTGCGTTACATCATATTGTAGTACGGTAGACGTAGGGGAGTTTTGGATGATTGCATAATTGTAATGTATATTTATATTATCAGATATTCCTTCATAAGGACTATATTAAAAATATAAACTTATATTAACGCAGGTCAAACTATGGTAATGGTTCTAATAAATGCTGCGAATTAAAATATACCGTTTCGTTAGAGTAAATTGAGAATTTATATTATACACGTCGTTTGTCAAGCACATTATATAAAATTAATAACCAGGAATGTTGATTAGAGGTGGGCAACTGGGATTACAATTAGTAGATGGTTCATAGTAAGGCAGACCATTCAACAACATAATATATTTCAACGAGGATGTGTCTTATTTCAGTAGAATGACAAATGGGACACAACTAATTATTTTAACAGCCTGTTTTTTGCAACTGACCGCAACGTGCTGGCCGCACTCCCGCTGATACTTACTTTCTCTTTCTGTCGATTGACCACAACGTGCTGGCTGCACTCCCGCTGATACTTACTTTCTCTTTCTGTCGATTGACCACAACGTGCTGGCTGCACTCCCGCTGATACTTACTTTCTCTTTCTGTCGATTGACCACAACGTGCTGGCTGCACTCCCGCTGATACTTACTTTCTCTTTCTGTCGATTGACCACAACGTGCTGGCTGCACTCCCGCTGATACTTACTTTCTCTTTCTGTCGATTGACCACAACGTGCTGGCTGCACTCCCGCTGATACTTACTTTCTCTTTCTGTCGATTGACCACAACGTGTTGGCTGCACTTCCGCTCATACTTACTTTCTCTTTCTGTCGATTGACCACAACGTGTTGGCTGCACTCCCGCTGATACTTACTTTCTCTATCTGTCGATTGACCACAACGTGCTGGCTGCACTCCCGCTGATACTTACTTTCTCTTTCTGTCGATTGACCACAACGTGCTGGCCGCACTCCCGCTGATACTTACTTTCTCTTTCTGTCGATTGACCAAAACGTGCTGGCCGCACTCCCGCTGATACTTACTTTCTCTTTCTGTCGATTGACCACAACGTGCTGGCCGCACTCCCGCTGATACTTACTTTCTCTTTCTGTCGATTGACCACAACGTGTTGGCTGCACTTCCGCTCATACTTACTTTCTCTTTCTGTTGAATGATAAAACAAATACCACAAAAGCCGCACTGGTACTACCGGAATCAGCACAAGAATATTGCATTGTAATATGTTTCTATTTGAGCTGCGCACATAGATCGCTGTCGCTCAAGACGCGGGACTTCACAGTTAACTATCTGAATACGTAGAAACCAAATTCCCCACCAGAGGCGCCACTATCCACTCGCCACTGCCACAACTTACATCTGATTCTACACATCTTAACTTCATTTGGTAAACTCTATATATTACTCAAGAAATATATCAATTCAGTTGCATACAATTGTGGATAGTGTCTATATTGAAAATGCGTCTTAAACACAATAACATTCGTTATTGTTTGAAACTATGTTAGGTTTCTCAATTACCTGTTGCAATAAAGTAACAGGTCATAAACAACAATGGAGTTGCCCAGCCAAACATTTCTTTTTCTGTTAATTTTGAATTTAAAATGAAGTTGTGGCTGTGGTGATACGCTGGGTGGCGCCACTGTCGGGAAGTGCGCGTAGAAACAAGTCTACAATGCCTTTGTTAAGCGATAGGTGGCGTTGAAAGGAAACAAGAGACGACCAGCAAATGTTGGAGAGAATAGCAGAATGTGTTGGTCTTTACGATGATATTGTACATTGTAGATTTAATTTTCTCTGTATTGATGCACCTGATGTATTTATTTAATCTTTTATAAAATATTTACATCAACACATTGTGTATTTTTAACGTATTATATTTTAATATATATTTCCAGATCTGTGATATATTAACATTGAATGTGTGATGTGATTAAGAATGTGTCAGTGTAAGATAAATGTGCTTACATTTTACTCATGTTCCGTTTTGTTTTGACCGAAACTGCTCTGTACAAATAAACGGAGAACGTTTGGAAAGTGTATGATTGTGGAGTCATTTTACATATCAATAACAAACCACGTTGAGTAAGTAAATAGTTATTGTTAGAAGACACTTTTGATTCATATATTATTTACCAACTTGATAACTATTTTCACGAATTTATCTTGTAATATATCGCCCTACATTACCTTTTTGTTCATGCAATCGGCAGTGGTCTGTCACAAAGTATGCCATTTTAACGGAATACTATTTTAATTCCAGCTTCTATCACGTGCCATATGATATATATATATATATATATATATATATATGCAATAACCAACACAAGTCCGATGTAGCAGTGAATTGAGACAGGCCAAATAAATAGCGTTTTTTATTGCAAAGTGGACTGCTTATCACGCAGCCACTTTGGGAAGAACATTATCAGGAATGTGAGCTCCTCAAAGCAAACCAGACAGGAACTGAACACATGTACAGCCCCGTCCGGCAAGTTTCTCAGAGCCCACATTCCTACAGGCATGACGATAACATATATACATCAAGAAGTCATCATGAACATATAATGCAAAGAATACAGACATTCCACCACCAATACACAAATTTAATTACAAACAGGTGGGGCCATTTCGCTAACCTATATAAACATAAGCCAAGAATACCGATGAAGAAACAGGAAGCCTGTCTGCGCAGAAAACCCCATGAACACCAAATACTAGGGGACAAACCCCCGTGTTCATCTTATATAAGGCCAAAAGTGGGGAAAGCGGTTTCGACATCTTCCAACTTCCTATTTCATCAACGATGTACAATCGCATTTAAACTAAGCATTGAGAATAAGGAAGAAAGGTGGGGAGGAGGGCGGGTTTCGAGAGACAAATTTTAGTCACAACTTCGCAATGCAGAGACTGAATCAGGAGTGAAAGATTCAAGCTACTGGCTCCGGTTTGAACTGGTTTCCGCTAAGCTGTGATTGGCTGGCTAGCGCAGAGTAATACAATTTATTTGGCCAAATAGTTCTGGTGTAGTCTCGGACACCCAGGGCAAGTTTAACGACGACCTGTCTTGGTTATCTCATAAAAATTGTTATGCACCTTGTAAGTTGCATAAATTCATTTATGCAATAATCAACACAAGTCCGATGTAGCAGTGAATTGAAACAGGCCAAATAAATGACGTTTTTTATTGCAAAGTGGACTGCTTATCACGCAGCCACTTTGGGAAGAACATTAACAGGAATGTGAGCTCCTCAAAGCAAACCAGACAGACCTAAACACATGTACAGCCCCGTCCGGCAAGTTTCTCAGAGCCCACATTCCTACAAGCATGACGATAACATATATACATCAAGAAATCGTCATGAACATGTAATGCAAAAAATACAAATATTCCACCACCAATACACAAATTTAATTACAAACAGGTGGGGCCATTTCGCCACAAGGTCACCCACAAACCTGTGACCACCCCACCACGATATATATATATATATATATATATATATATATATATATATATATATATATATATATATATATATATATATATATATATATATATATATATATATATATATATATATATATATATATATATATACCAAAATAAACGGCTACACATGGTCGACATTGGGAGTGCCTTATTACGTTTGTGTGGGAGTATATTCTAGACTTGTACGATGGGTTGGGTGGACGAACAGTAGGTATGCTGGCTGCCAGTTCTGCTAAAGCTTCTATAGCTTCTAAAGCTTCTATGACATTCGACACAGTAATGTGCAGTTTGCTGAGTCATTCACTGTCACGTGAATGGAGTTTACCGCTACTTAATTAATAACGATACACGTATTGATATAATAGTACAACTGATACACCTACCTCCAACAGGCACGTGAACGTTTTGTCTAAGCTAGGAAAATTTCCACCAAGTCGTTATGTTTCCAGTTGAGTACGTAAACAAAACGTTCACAAGGTACGTTTCAAAGACTTTTGTAAATTAAACAAAATCAACCACGAATTGACATTTTAACACGTTCTACCGGTGATCACGCTACGCATTATGGTTCAGTATAAGGCTAACCTACATCACATGAAGCATGTCGTGTGTACACAAACATTATGCTTCAATATAAGGCTACCCTACATCACATGAAGCATGTCGTGTGTACACAAACATTATGCTTCAATATAAGGCTACCCTACATCACATGAAGCGTGTCGTGTGTACACAAACATAATGCCAAATGGGTTATTTTATATTTGTGATGGTATTTGATACACCTTAGCAATACACTAATGGGAATACACGGATTGACCTATCATCTATGGCAGTGGCAGCATTTGCGATAGACAAAACAATCAATAATGAGATTTTAATAATTCATTCATACTAACTGAACAGCCCGTGATTTATCGCAGTGTAACCTTCTCACGTGGACATGTGCATGTCGCATTAGAATAATATTATTGTCATCACATCAATCGATTATAGCCACTTTCACACATGGACATCCATTCAGACCGGCACGTCCATGCGCTTGCACCGAGTGCACGCACCAGCACCCATCCTGCATCTCGTGTTCAAGAGAGCGTGACTGGCGGAAATCGATTGGGCCGAGTTGGCTGCCACAGCCATTAACTGACTCAAGTTCAAATAAATGATTGCATCCAATTCGTTCTAACCTGCACGAAGACAGCGCAGTTTGGTGAAACAGAAGGACATCACGGTAAGCAGACATAGTCTGGCAACATGTTGCTTAAACAATGCTATTTATTAGACGCCAAACATACGAAAGACTTAGCCGATGAACACTGCAATAATTGTTTCATTGTATTGACGGTGTAAGCGGTGTAGATGTGTCAAACATACGGTGGCATTGAGTATATTAACTTGGTGGTCCAAATCTTGTCATGTGTCCTAGCGATGTGCTCTGCACATCTCCATTTCTTGGTTTTGAACTCCTTAATCATATTTTGGACACCTGTTTCGTTTCGTAAATCGGTATTATTAGCTTTGTCCTTCGTGGCATCTTCTATTATACTATCCGTATCCTTTCCACCACACTGTAACTATCAACTATCAATTCTTCTCTACTTTCTTTGTTGTTGTCCACATTTATATTCCATGTGATAAAACCGGTATAATGCAATTGTCTGTTGATTGAGATGGCGATATCTTGATCTATGTCTCCCAGACATATCGCAAGCTTCTTCCTTTAACTTCCTCGTTGCACTCATTGTTGATGGTAATCCTCTTGCCAATGTAGGTACATTAATCTAGAGTATCCAGCCATTATCAATGTAGGTACACTAATCTAGAGTATCCAGCCATAACCAATCTAGGTACACTAATCTAGAGTATCCAGCCATTACCAATGTAGGTACACTAATCTAGAGTATCCAGCCATTGCCAATGTAGGTACACTAATCTAGAGTATCCAGCCATTACCAATGTAGGTACAGTAATCTAGAGTATCCAGCCATTACCAATGTAGGTACACTAATCTAGAGTATCCAGCCATTACCAATGTAGGTACACTAATCTAGAGTATCCAGCCATTACCAATGTAGGTACACTAATCTAGAGTATACAGCCATTACCAATGTAGGTACACTAATCTAGAGTATCCAGCCATTACCAATGTAGGTACACTAATCTAGAGTATACAGCCATTACCAATGTAGGTACACTAATCTAGAGTATCCAGCCATTACCAATGTATTGGTGATTTTAATTTCTAAGTCGACCTTTCCATAGCTCATCTGGATAATGACAAAGAATAAGAATGTCAACCGCAAATCGTAGATGTACGAGGTGTTCCCCTTCGACAAAGCCCCTCCATTAGTCCAATCCACGTTTCGAAACACTTCTTTCACACCTGCCTATCCGCACCTGCCTTTTCCAAGCCACCCCTCGCACTCAAAACCCAACATACAACACCATCTTATTATGCTTCCCTATAGCCAATCTACCTAATCTCCATATACGCAATACAACATCGTACGCACAGCAACAGTAGCCATCTCAGAACGTGCATAACATGCAACGAAACAAATAGATATTGTAATAAGACATTTATTTCGATCCAGGATTCATCTATTGCAAACCCGTGAACTTGACATATCCCCACAGAAAGCCCCGGATGACCCAATGTTGACGTCGTGAGTTGAAGCAGAACCAGGCGAGCCACAAAGAGGCAAGGCAAGCAGATCTCCCACCATGACAACAGTCTTCCCCAGTCAACAGACGCGCCAGGCCAGCGGATCCGCGATACACCGACGGCGAAGGGCACACGAGGTACGGGACCACGTTGCGAAGGAGACAGGCATCAGCAACACTGCGCTGGAGAGGGCTCAGCAGCGAGGCCTCGTGCTCGCCGTTGATGACTCGGACGACGAGTTGGACGAGATCGAGAGAGCGCGGCAGGTGAAGATCATCAGAGGCATGGCCATACCGCTGGACAGCAAACGCAGGCTCAGGTTTGGTTTTCTTTATGCTATTGTTTAGTCATCTTACGCCGGTACTTCCATTATTGTCATGTTAACATTCGTCAGTGCTTTTATATTTGTGTTTGCATTTGAATGCGTCCGCTATTCCTTTCCATTTGAAAGCGACCTCCAAACATTTGATTTTTCAAATGCCCTATCATATGCATTTCAAATGCATTGTTTGAATTATTTTCTTAATTTGAATTACTAATGTTAAACTCCGCATCTGTATATTATTGTATTACAATGCTTATGTTAATATATGCAACTTTATTACTGTAATAAATTAATCATGATTTTCTGTACATTTTGTTTTTGTTCCAAATATAATGCATAATATATGTACTATAAAACAGTTTGTGTATGTGTTTTTTGTTTTTACGAAGGAATGTATGTGGAAATTTGACGTAGATTGCGTAACTGAGAAAATAGCATTTCGCCATTAAGTACAATGCCTTCGCAACGTGCGTGTTTTCTACACGTATGCGTGTGTTCTACACTTGTTCCGAGTTACGTGATCCACGTCAAACGTCCACAAAAGTTCCTTCGTACTGTACGAACGCTTCGTGAAACCGTCCTACCAACACTTGATTAGTTACAGCAACGAGTCATAGGCACTTGCAGTGACTGCCTTTTACACCCGTGGAACGCGGGTAATTTTGCTTAAAGCTAGTTTAATATAAAAACACGTTTCAAATAAATTCAAATGCATTTACAAATGCGTAACCAAACCATGTCAATTTGCATTTCAACGTTAACCCCAAAAAAATTGGATTTACATTTCAATGCGATTCTAGAAAAATGCATTCGCCTTTGAATAAATTGAAACTTTTGCATTTAAATGCGTTGACATGCATTTATTAACAAGTCTGCGTTACAACTCCTTGGAAAATGTTCTGAACTTCCACAATTAAGAATGATTGACGACAAAAATAAATAATCTATTTTAATGACATTCTTTTCTTCAGACAGCGATTCTTGGACGAGATGTCCAGTGGACATGCTGATGGTGACACAGCCTGTTTCGCTGAAACCAGAGTCGTAAGTATTCATTCAATAGAAACGCCATCTTTCATAATGCATTTTGCTAATTACTTTACTTACTTAATCCTCTTCGTGCGGGATCACACATAAGGCCGACACCAAAGAACGCCAATGTTGCCTGTCCGTTGCAAGCTTCGTCACCTGGCACCAAATCCACCCGAGAGCCTTCATCTCTCGCTCTACTGATCTCCTCCACGTCTCCTTGGGTCTCTCCCTCGCTCTCTTGCCACCAGGGGTCCAGCGCATGGCCACTCTTAGAATGGATGTCAGCGGCATTCTGCAGATATGTCCGATCCATTTCCATCTGCGGCGTTTAACCTCGAGAGAGATGGGCTGCATTCCTGTTCTTTAATGGAGTTCCGTGTTGGAGATTTTGTTCGGCCAGTAGATTCGCAGTATCTTCCAGAGGCACTTGTTTTGGAAAACTTCCAGCATCTGGCATATGCTTTTGGTAACTTTCCATGATTCCGCCGCATATAGTAGCACACTTAGGACGTTGCTCTTGAACAGGCGGATCTTTGTTCTGTTGCTGATCTTGTTTGTCTTCCAGATATTCTTCAGTGCCGCAAATGCCCCTCTTGCCTTTCTAATCCTTGCCTTAATATCAGACTCCGAGTTTCCATCTGTTGTCACCTCTTCAATATCCTTTCCTCCAATCGTGATGGGGTCTGCTGTTTGGCTGTTGTTTCGCAGCATCTTTGTTTTGTTTATGTTTATCTGTAGCCCAATCTTTTCGGCATTTCTTGCAAGTTCATCGCTTTTTCTTTGGATGTCACTGTAGCGGCGCGACAGAAGAGATATGTCGTCTGCATAGTCTAGATCACCTAATGTTTCTGTGAAGGTCCATTTGATGCCGCTTTTGTCTCCTAGTGCTGTTTCCTTCATGACCCAGTCGATCCCGAGGCAGAAGAGGAAGGGGGATAGTATGCATCCTTGTTTCACTCCGGTCTTGATTTCAAAATCTTCTGTCAGGTATTGGCCGCAAATGACCTTGGTCCTGAAATCGCCATATAGCAGTTTGATTATGCTCGCAATCTTGGGGTGATTCCATAGTGCCGGAGTATATGCCAGAGAAAGTCTCTGTGAATGCTGTCGAAAGCCTTTTCAAAATCGACAAAATTTGCGTAGAATGGCGTGTTCCATTCCTGGCACTGCTCCAGGATCTGCCTTAAGGTAAAGATGTGGTCCCCACAGGATTTTCCTTTCCTAAAACCTACCTGTTCTTTGCGTAACAGTGGGTTAAGGGCTTCTGAAATTCTGTCAAGGATCACCCTGCTGAAAACTTTGCTAGTGATAGACAACAGAGTGATCCCTCTCCAGTTTTTGCAAACGCTAAGGTCTCCTTTCTTTGGTAGTTTGACGATCAGCCCCATCTTCCAGTCGCCTGGTGTTTCTTCCGTCTCCCATATTCTTTCAAATATCTCTGTCAAGGCTCCCATGGTGACTTCTCCTCCAGCTTTCAACGTCTCTGCACTTACACAGTCTGCACCCGGTGCTTTCCCAGACTTCATGGTCCTGATTGCTTTTCTCACTTCTTCTGCTAATTTTGCTAATTACTGACTGCTAATCCGCATGTACATTAAATAATTAAATAGCACATACATGCAGACACGCGCGCACGAACTCACGAAATCACGCACTCACACCCACGCACACATGCACGTACACAAACACACACACTCACACACACACACACACACACACACACACACACACACACACACACACACACACACACACACACACACACACACACACACACACACACACACACACACACACACACACACACACACACACACACACACACACACACACACACACACACACACACACACACACACACACACACACACACACACACACACACACACACACACACACACACACACACACACACACACACACACACACACACACACACGTTATTATTATTATTACACTATTTACATCTTAATTACAACTACTTTCACAGAATTGGTTTCGCTGGTGGGCAAAATCGAGGAGTCAACTACGGGAATTGATGGAGTCCGTGTCTCTTTGGAGAGGAGCCCTCAAAACCATAGACGGTAGATACACAGCCAGTGCATCGCTCTTCGTTTTCTGTTCTGTTAACATGTCCCGGTACACCATCGTCCCACGTTCCGTCAAGTCGTAGCCGACTTGTAGTAATTCAGCTTAACATAGTGAATGTTTATAAATATATTGAGAGGAATGTGTTTTTCAAACTTAAAGAAGGCAGTAGAACCAGATGACTCAGCATTTGTTAAGGAACAATGTAGGTTGGACATGAGAAAGTACTCTTTCTCATAGAGGGTGATAAATGAATGGAACAAACTGTCAAATGATTATGTTAATGCTGTCAGTGTTAATATGTTTAAAAATAGAATTTACAGATATCTGATAAGTGTGGGCTATACATAGATGATAAAATTGTTGGACATACACTTGCCATCTGGAACTTGTTGTTTGGGATAGCAATCTTGTTAAATCGTGTTAAATATATTTCTTGTGTAAACATTACCGCTTAACTTCCTGTTTGACACATGAACACCTTTCTCGTTCCCCAGGTCTGTTCGGCGGTGGTGTGCTGACCTACTTTTGTTTCCTGAAGTGGCTCTTCCTCCTCAACGTCTACATATTTATTCTCGTCTTCACCTTCATCACCATTCCACAATTGATGTTCCCAAGCGAAGATGATTCGACGGCTAACGTGACGTCACTGAACTACTCGACTAACGCATTACGTGCCGCTGCCTGCAGTCAGTTATACATAGTTGTTGAACCAGAGGACGCCACCGTCGCGCAGCCATTTTCCGACTTCTTGCAAGGAACGGTGAACAGCGGGAACATACTCTGGTTGAATAAGAATCCTGGTTTAATTTAAATTGTGATATGAGACACACACACACACACACACACACACACACACACACACACACACACACACACACACACACACACACACACACACACACACACACACACACACACACACACACACACACACACACACACACACACACACACACACACACACACACACACACACACACACACACACACACACACACACACACACACACACACACACACACACACACACACACACACACACACACACACACACACACACACACACACACACACACACACACACACACACACACACAACACACACACACACACACACACACACACACACACACACACACAACACACACACACACACACACACACACACACACACACACACACACACACACACACACACACACACACACACACACACACACACACACACACACACACACACACACACACACACACACACACACACACACACACACACACACACACACACACACACACACACACACACACACACACACACACACACACACACACACACACACACACACACACACGCACACACACGGAGCCACATGTAATAAACTCATAAAACATTAACTGCGTACTGAATCAACGCTATTTGAGAACAAAACACGAACCTCTATTGACAGTTGCACTTGAATGCACTGGCATCGAAGCATGCAATATGGCACGTTGTGGCGAATGCGCAACGTGCGTGTGCTGGACAACACGCAGAATAATTACATTACTTGATTAGTCTGGCTCCGTAAGCGATTGCTGTTTTTCTCGCCGGCAGTAGGGTCGAATACTCACCGGAGTTCGAGTGTAATAATTGATTAATAATTTAATTTAAGGTCATGGAAAAATTTTTATATATCCGGTATCGTTCACACCAGAACACATATGCAAACAAATTTCTCTCGTTATATCAACCTATCAAATCATTAATTGCACAACACTACACATCGATCTAATTAGTAATTATGTACACGTGGCTCATTGTCATATATCATAATTCAATCATACAATTATATTATTAAGTTAAGTTTCAAAAATCCTTTCATCACAATTAGGGAATACGAATAGATACGTGTTTCTCGTACGTACGTAAACAATCACCCAGTTCATACATAACATGTACTGACTCTGGTGTGGGTACCTAATACGCTAGTTATCAACGTGTTAAACTAACTGAAAAAAGAGTACCAATATATATATATATATATATATATATATATATATATATATATATATATATATATATATATATACACACACGGGATTTTATTATATGTTGATAAATGGCTGCTGGAACAGCTTCCATTGACGTAAACCACTTATAGGAGTGACCGTGAATGTCATCGATGTTGATGTAGGGTTGGATGGAGAAAACAGTCGTGTTCTATGGCGCTTACAGTGACAAACGGGTCTACGTGTCGTCGGAGTCATACAGCTACAACCTGCCTCTGGCCTTCATCCTCACCGTCCTCGCCTACTTCCTCCTCAGTCTCGTCCTCGTCCTCAGGTTCAGTGTCTTCATTTGTGGCCGCGTTATGTTAAAACACAGGTTCAAACATGTGCAATAACACAAGGTGTGTTAATAACATAGTTGCCCCCGATTTGTGGTCAATACGATAACATTCGGATTTTGTTATAAGATACAACGACTAGGGTATCTTGGAATACAACAGGCAACATAGTAATATAAAATAAAAATAGGAAAGTGTGTCTAGTACTCACAGTAGCGATAATAATATCAATTGCAACAATAGCACCTGTCATGCAATAACAGCAATGTTACGTGAACCCATAATCAGCAAAGGAAGCCATAGCAGCATATGTTGCTGATGTTTGTTTCTGCTGCCGTTGCTTGAGCTGCAACTACTGCGGTTGCTGTAATCGCGGCAGCAGTAATCACCAGAACAAGCTGTAACTGGCGTAGCAATACCACAGCAGCAAATAAATCAGTAGGTGTTGTAATAAGCAGTACTATTGTTGTTGCCATAGCAGTAACTAAAGTTTCGCTGTGTTCAGGAAAGCGCAAAAAGTAAAGAACAAGACGTTGCTCTTGAAGCAATCGCAGATCGGCTATCAGGTGTTCACGTGGTGGGACTACGGTCTGTCAGACGACAAAAACTCGGTTATACAACACAACAACATTTTCAGAGAGTTAACGGTAAGACCGTAGTTACTTCCGATAACGTTGCAATTTTGCGGGTATATGTGATACAACGGTGTTAGTGATGTTGCTGTCTAAATAAGTTCATTTGTTGCATAACGATGGAGATTCGGGGTTTATATTTTTTTTCTTTGTGGAAGGGTCTGCTTTCGCTCCGTCACATGGCAACTCGACGCTTTCGCGATTAGATCTTAGTCAACTTGACGGGCGATTTCCTTTGGATCTTCTTAATGTATGCCGTTTTCTTGCACTTTCATATCTCACGTAACGCTTCCTGCGCTAAGAGTATCACGTTGATATGTTGAACCCTTTCCATTTATGAACCCTTACGTTTGTTAGGATCTTTGCCTTGTGGTCTTATTTGCCGGGACATGTTGATGCCTTGTGTGTTACACATTCCGATTTTTAATTAATTTGTCATTAAATTTGCTGGGCACACCGTTCTGAAATACCCTACTTTCATAATAAAGGTGGTCAGTGTTTTTCAAATAAAAGTTGTGTGTATTGTTCGATCACGCATGACGCATTCTTGACCCAGTGTGACCTCGAGGAACAACGGAGAGCCGCCGAACGGAGCCAGAGGTCGCGCAGGCAGAGTGTTCTGCTTTGGACGAAACGCGTCGTCATCAACCTCACTGTGTTAGCCCTGTTGGGAGGTGCTGGCTACCTCATCCACCTATCGACTGTGAAGAGTATCGAGGTGAGGTATCATTCCCGTTGCCGGATCAAAGTTATGGCCAAGATTAGTCACCTTGGCAATATAGGCAATGATTGACTGAACGAGATGAAGAGGCAAATGATTTCTTTGCAGAAAATACACTTTCATTAAACTGTAACGAATACGCATATATATATATATATATATATATATATATATATATATATATATATATATATATATATATATATATATATATATATATATATATATATATATATATGTTTATATATGTATATATGTGTATATATGTATATATATATATATATATATATATATATATATATATATATATATATATATATACATATATATATATATATATATATATATATATATATATATATATATATATATATATATATATATATATATATATATATATACATACATACATACGCACACACTTACATAAAAGCAATAATGTATGACGTTATAATTACTATTCCTGCCGCTGAAAGATGCTGTGGATGACTTCCAGATCTCACAGAAAAGTGATTATGCAACAATGGCACCTTTCACACAGCTTCTTGTGCAGTACATGACGTCGTTGACCATCACAGCACTTAACAGCGCTTTACCGGCCGTATTCGCGAAAGTAGTCACATGGGAAGACTTCTCTTATGCACAGGAAGTTAACTTGACTCTCGCAAGGTGGGGACCATCCGCGATTGTCCCCATTAATTTTGGCCAGCACTGCTTAATATCCCCACTATACTGCAAAAGATAATAATCGTTAAAAGGCATTGCTGATATGTGGGTCGCTTTCATGACAATCACAAATTACATTTTAGAAACTAAGTTTTTTGTTTTAACAGCTGATATGTTGATACTATATAGTTCTTTACAACGAGTTATAATATATGTTGACTTCAAGGCCAATCAACGAATTGCATTAATACAATATATACAACCATAATCGTATTGATAAAATAAGTTTATGCGCAACTAGCCGGCGTTGATGAGAGAAAAGGCAGGCACTGCAACAGCTTATGTCTCATTGCACGACCCAGTAAAGTTTTGGCAGGGAACATGCGTATGTTTGGATGGAACTTATGTGTATGTTTGACTTAGATAACGTAGGCAGAACAATCGTAGAAAACACGCATAGATCACGTAACTCGGAACAATCGTAGAAAACACGCATGATGTTGCTAATAATTGTACGTAGCTACACATTCCTATTGTAATCTAAGTGAAATGACCACATAGGTTTCTTCACAATTGAATTGTTAAATGTTAAATGTACCGACATAATTTCAGCTACATACACGTGAAACAGCCGGAGATATGAGAGAACAGATAGATGTAATCGCAAACTACCTTCTGTATAGACATTGCAAATATAACGTTGTCGGCATCTTCCAGGACAGCGACTCTGAAACTGGCCTCGTTAGCGATGTTGTTGTACTCCATATTCAGCGAGATACACTGTACGCCGAAAGACGACTGCAATGTTGGCACTGAGAGCTGTACCAAGCTGAGGGTAAGTTCTCTTTACGCCTTCAAAAGAACGTTTGTATGGCTACCACGTACAAGCATAACTGTAAGGGAACAGCGATTTACTTCAGTCAATGTTTAGGTTTGGTATCACTCCATTCAAGACACGTTGTATCCAGGTGTACATGTAACCTTCTGACATTCGTATTTCCCAGTAAATTAATATATATCGCTAATACAGGCGAGTTTCTTTACTCTATATGTAGTTGCATCAACATTAGCATCAACATTATCAGCACAAGCTGCCTTTAGGCATTTAGCTGGTAGTCTGTTCCAACCATTTAACGTCCTATGAATGGTAGAATGACAACTGTCTTGTGTACCTACTACACCCTTTGCAATATTTACGATAAATGACATGCTCTTCAACCCTTTTTTAAAGTTAGTTTTGTGGGGGGGGCGCATGGTTATCCTTTCCCGTTTATCTATATATTCGTGTGAGCTAGATAATGCCTTGGAAAAATATTATAGTTAACTCCATTTTATAAAGTGAATAACCCAATCATTTAATCTTTGGTTGAAGTAATCGTCTCATAATTTTATGAAGCGATTTCTTCTGTTTTCAGTGCTGGGAGACTAGACTCGGACAGGAATTCTACAAACTTGTGCAGTTGGATTTCATCGCCGCCATAGCTGTTGTTTTCTTTTTGGAATTTCCACGAAAGTAGGTTATGATGATGATGGTGATGATGAAATACACAACCAGTATGCAGGAAATACACGTGTTTGTGACGTTACTGTTGTTTTGCCGATACGTTTGACATGGCATCATTGTTCGTGTTATTACGTGCTCTTCCTCCTTTTTTCCTGCTGAGGGGTGAGGCTTAGGTAAAGTATTTTCGAGCCACTCTTTCTGTTCTTTCTTTCTATTGTTTTCTATCTTTCATCCTCCCCCGATCTTCTCATATTCCTCCTCATGCAGTCCTCCCATCTCAGCTGTGACCTTCCCCTTTTCATGCGTCCTTGATGTGTTTCCAGCTCTGCTCTCTTTGCTAGTTTGCTTGCATCCATTCTTACCAAGTGGCCTGCCCATCTCATCCTGCTTCTCACCAATCTTCCTGTTAGGCTGCATTGCATCCCAACCTCTTTCCTTAGTTCTTTCATCCTTCTTCTGTCCACCCTCTTTGTTCTTGTTATTCGAAGAACCCAGTTGTTCTCAGCTGCAGCTTCTGGTTTTGCTGTTCTGTCAACGCCAATGTCTCCAGACCATACAGGCATGCTTGTGTAATACACGTTCTCACGACTTTCTCATTCAGCTTTTTCGAAATTGTACTGTCCAACATGACTCCCTCTACCTTTCTCCAAGCATTCGCTCCCGCTTATTATATTGTTTTTAAATTATGTTACCCACATATTCTGTGGCGTTACTGTTGTTTCGCCAATATATTCGACATATAATCTCTGTTCGGGTTATTATAAGTTTTGAAATGATATTACGCACAGTTTCTGTTTGTATCATTAAACTCATCTGCACCATTATATAAATTATAAAAAAATTATTCTAAATTTAAACCTACAAGCGACATGTTATACTGTTTTAATAAATTTTTGACATTTTTTTAGACTTTTCGTAGCAAATGTGAATTGGAAGATAGCCAAGAAAATTGGATTGCAAGAATTCGACATTCCGAACAACATCCTCGATCTCATATACACAGAGGTGTTGGTGTGGTAGGTAGACGACGGCTTACAGTGTGCTTTTAAAAAGGACCATATAAACACTTACAGTGATGCCGATTATTTTTAACGCTTCTTAACACATAAAATATATGTTGTTATTGGATGGACGTACTTATTTTGATATTAGGATAAACACATAATAAACAGTTTAGTTAGTATATGTATATTAAGAAAACATGCTAAGAGGAAAGAGGAAAATAGAGGAAATGCTAAATAATGGCAGTAGGCTAACAAAGGAAGATCACAATTGCAAATGTTTAACACTATTCATGATTAAATTAGACAATGTTATTATATGATCCATTCTAACGAAGCTTATTCTTTCAGGTTTGGGACATTCTTTGCGCCACTGATTCCAGCGATGACAGTTGTGAAGCTGTTTCTTATGTTCTACGCTAGGATGGTGTGTGCTGACGTTGACATATTGCACGTGCAAATTTCAGAATTAAATAATCAAAATGTCAACTGAAATGTCTTTGAATGTGAGAAATGATGCACTTCCTTTGCGACTGATTAAGAGAGTGATTGAGTGAGTAAGAGAGTGAGTGATTGCGTGAGTGATTGAGTGAGTAAGAGAGTGATTGAGTGAGTAAGAGAGTGAGTGATTGAGTGAGTGATTGAGTGAGTAAGAGAGTGAGTGATTGAGTGAGTGATTGAGTGAGTGATTGAGTGAGTGATTGAGTGAGTAAGAGAGTGAGTAAGAGAGTGAGTGATTGAGTGAGTGATTGAGTGAGTAAGTGAGTGAGTGATTGAGTGAGTGATTGAGTGAGTAAGAGAGTGAATGATTGAGTGAGTGATTGAGTGAGTGATTGAGTGAGTGATTGAGTGAGTAAGAGAGTGAGTGAGTGATTGAGTGAGTGATTGAGTGAGTGGTTGAGTGAGTAAGAGAGTGAGTGATTGAGTGAGTGATTGAGTGAGTAAGAGAGTGAGTAAGAGAGTGAGTGATTGAGTGAGTAAGAAAGTGAGTGATTGAGTGAGTGAGTGATTGAGTGAGTGATTGAGTGAGTAAGAGAGTGAGTGATTGAGCGAGTGATTGAGTGAGTAAGAGAGTGAGTGATTGAGTGAGTGATTGAGTGAGTAAGAGAGTGGGTGATTGAGTGAGTGATTGAGTGAGTGATTAAGTGAGTAAGAGAGTGAGTACGTTGGCGGGTTTGCGACAAGGAATTCTGCCAAAAGTGAGATAACTTAACCAACCTTACTACTTTTATTATATATAATTTTTCTGTTAATAATCGCCCTGCAAACATTGGGCAAACACCAGCCGCACAATTAGATGTTCAATAATTCATTTCACCCAAACAAAGTAAAGCATAGATTTAACGTAAAGTGTTTATATAAAAGAAAGAACACAAAGTAACGGATGTTTTGCATTATGGCACAGTGTCCATCTGGCAATTGTTGTTCTTCGCCCGCAGGTGAGTGTGTTATACAACTTCACGCCGAGCAGCAAGCCTTATCGGGCGTCAGACACCAACTTCTTCGTGTTGATTGTGTTGATGGGGGCCTACGCCATGTGCGTCGTGCCTATCATGTACGTCATATGGAGGTACGTCATATTCACTATTTCTTCGTACCTGTCAATTCCCTTAGGAATCAAGTCGTAGTGTTGATCCGACTGTTTATGGTGGCCCACGACAAACATTTAAATGAAATGGAACATTTGCGATTTGCTGCGCTCCCTAAATGTCTGAGTCGATGACGGAATAGCACAGATAATCGGACAATAATCGCACTATATTTAACCGCTGTTCCACTAACTAACTCGATTCTTACATCATATAAGCACAGATACGGTGTTACTACGGGAAAAGTGGGTGGTGGGGGGAGGGTGCGCAGTCAAGAATGGCAATAGGATCCGTGAAATAGCGTAATGCTGGGGCTCGCGAAACTGCTGCGGAGGAACGGAGGAACGGAGGAACGGAGGAACGGAGGAACGGAGGAACGCGGGGGAAATCGACGGACAGAAAAACATTTGTAGCTTAATTTTACAGTATAATTTTACGCGGCTACGACTGAAATTAGACAATCTAAAAGAAGCAATGCACGATAGTCCTTCACTCGACGTTGGATCCTCCTGGGACCAGCACTCTGTCATAGTGGCGCTTCTGCTGCCCCTGACCTCCTTCGAAGTTGCCCCGGAATGTTCATCACCTCTCTGCCGTTTTAGATTCAGCTGCTTCCTCGTGTATGCTCTGCCCTTTGTAGTAAGGCTCGGCCGTGGCCAAATCCCGCCTGCCGACTACTTTAGCTACGAATTATATATGTCCCACCGCGGTCATCTCTGATGGATTGTCCTCCGCCAACTCCCGTCGACGTCGCCATATTTGACAGACACTACCCTGCTATGTACGAGCCGACCGCCATTTCTAGGCCCTTGGACCTTCGCTCGGAACTCGCGCCAGAAGCGGTCTGTGTCCATACCACATTCCGTAGGGTAGTAGGGTGCCACCACCAATCGTGTGCCCACTTCGCCGATCAGCGAGGCCGTCAGTGCCCGGCGCCATCCATTGTCACCAGTACACTTTCGTGTACGGCCAGTCCAATACCCCCGACTCGTGTGCCACTGCCGTTTTTCCACCGCCTCAGAACCTGTAGTCGTCGAGTGGTCGTCGATGCTGAGGCACATCCACACGTTCCACATGCCAACGTAGTCTCCGTGCGAGCCTTCCGAGCCCACTCCTCTCGCGATGAACCGCCATCACGCCCGGCGCCGCCGTTTCTCGCGTTGTGCACTTGGCCACCCACATTGACAAAGCAGCGGCATTGCTCTTGTGACTTGTGACATACTCAGCCGCGGCTCTCAACACCACCGCCGGTTGTACAAAGCGGCCCAGGGGTCACCCCTCGCCCAAACTCTACGTTGATCTTCAGAGTTGGCCACTAGTTTGGAACTCATCCTAGCACCAGTGTGACAACCCTGTTGCGTACGTCGCAAGCTCTGTTGCCTAAGTGCATTACACAGTATACTATTCACTCAGCGGTACAAGCGGCTGACATTCGATGGAGGGCGCTGGGATTCGAGTCACTTGCTGCCGCTTCGAAGCTTGGGCATTTTCGTTCACCCCGCATTGCCTGTGTCTTTCGGATTACACACTAAATACCAGAGAAATGGAGAACACAAGGACTGACTAACACTAGAAAAGCAAAATTCTGAAATTAAACTAGTCTGGGCAGTTTGGAGAATAATGTCATAAGTCACATGCTTTCTTGACAATTGGCTAGTACACCCTACAGTGTTTGGTAGGTGCACTGGGTGGCAGGTTAGCTGCCTATCAGCATGTAGAAACAGGGGTTAACATTGAAGTGTCCATAAAATAGCCCAAACTTCCGAATTGTTCTCCAACGTATTTGTTTTACCATCCATGTAAAGTGTGTGTGTGTGTGTGTGTGTGTGTGTGTGTGTGCGTGCGTGCGTGCGTGCGTGCGTGCGTGCGTGTGTGTGTGTGTGTAAATGTCAGCGCCACCTACCGTGGTATTCCGTAAAAAGGCAACCAAAACAGGAGCCAACACTGCTGGGCTCCGGCTGCCGATTCAGCGCCACACCCGCTAAAGACCTACCTCCCGCCGTTCCATACCGTGGTCAATAAAACTTGAATAGGTCAACTTACCACGTCGATAGTAGCAGTGGTCGTTCCAAGTGTCTTGAATGTTTACTTTGTATGCAGCCAGCTAGTGTAGTGGTATTCCAGGTTAATCCAAACAATTTCCTCTGATCAGTTCCCTTTGCGCTGATAGAAGACGAGGAAGTGGCGCTACACGACAGTTACGTCACTTCCGTAGTTACTCACTGGTTCCCGGAGCACCGCTGCGCGTCGCCAGTGTGCGTCAAACCACGCACCATTAGCAGATCAATTCTAACGAAAACCCAATCTTTCCGGGGTATTCTTGTTTCTTTAGCATGCCACCATAAGCGGTAATTGTTTAATCATGCACGCGATGTAAATCGACGTAATTCTACACTAGCGTAATATATGTAATATTGGTGTTGAAGTAAATAAACTCCATGATCTGTTCGATGGAGTTCCTTAGTAATACATCTAATAGTTCTACAATTATATGTTTATTTGTTTATCTACAACAGGTTAAAGCATCGTTTTTTTAGCGGAAAGGGCCCGGACTATTCATTATTTTAGCCCCAGACCAGCCAAACATGCTAGACGAAAGGGGGTTTGTCTAGACTGCCCCAAAGTTAAATTATTCTCCATGCGGTTCTTGTCCTCGCGATCTGACGCAGCTGCTCTGGGTCAGCCGTTTTGAGCCGCCAATGCACCGCAGGTCCGCGTTGAGTGCGCCGGGAGGTCGATTTTAGGCCGGCCCCAACATCGCTTCAGCCCGTCAGTATTGAAATGTGTGGACTTTGCTTGGCTTGCAGGCGCCTACTCATTCATACATAGGGTGTCAACGAAGGGCCACCATCGCAGTTTAATCAGTTATGCACTTATTGGTCGGCATCCACATCGTTCATAACATAACAACATGATTTTATATCCCCACAACCGTTTGCAGGATGCCTCCGTCGACGGGCTGCGGACCATTCCGTAGCTACGACTACATGTATGACATCATGAACGTGACGATAGCCGAATGGCCTGGATGGATACAAGGAATCGTCGGCTTCCTCACTTCTGCCGCCTTCGGCATCCCCTGCTTCGTTGTCCTGGTGTAAGTATCAAGAACACTTCTACCTTCAGGTGGAAATACACGTGAACACACAATACTTCCGAGTGACATTTTACGTGATCCAATGAATTGCGGAGTTGTTGAAAGTACTATATTAAATGACTGTTTACGTGATCCAATGAATTGTAGAGTTGTTGAAAGTACTATATTAAGTGACTGTTTATGTGATCCAATGAATTGTAGAGTTGTTGAAGGTACTATATTAAGTGATTGTTTACGTGATCCAATGAATTGTAGAGTTGTTGAAAGTACTATATTAAGTGACTGTTTATGTGATCCAATGAATTGTAGAGTTGTTGAAAGTACTATATTAAGTGACTGTTTATGTGATCCAATGAATTGTAGAGTTGTTGAAAGTACTATATTAAGTGATTGTTTACGTGATCCAATGAATTGCGGAGTTGTTGAAAGTATTATATTAAGCAGTATGAAAGAGTATTGTCGAACCGCAGTAAACCAAACAAAATGCTTACTCTCTATTCGAATACGTTCAGGCTGATTATCTACTATGCACGAAAGAAGATAAATACTTACAAGCGCATGAATCAAACTCTCAGCGAACAACTACATATGGTAAGTTTATGTTAACATATTGAAAGAATGGAAGGGGTACAATTGACGAAGAGAGCGGAGGCCCTTGGAGTGGAGGGTAGAAGGAGAAGAGGTAGACCGAGACTGAGATGGGAGGACTGCGTGAAGAGAGATTTAGTGGCAGTGGGAGTGGAGAACAAGCGCGAGTGATTGGGGGGAGTGGAGACGATTAGTGGAGACGGTAGTGAAACGGAACTAGTTATGAAGAAGATGGGGAAACATAAATCGACGACCGGTATCGGTGCCAACCTTACCCCGGATTGCAGGGAGACGGAGGAGAGCAATAACATCTTACACCATGGCTACTTACACCATGGCTACTTACACCATGGCTACTTACACCATGGTTACTTACACCATGGCTACTTACACCATGGCTACTTACACCATGGCTACTTACACCATGGCTACTTACACCATGGCTACTTACACCATGGCTACTTACACCATGGCTACTTACACCATGGCTACTTACACCATGGCTACTTACACCGTGGCTACTTACACCGTGGCTACTTACACCGTGGCTACTTACACCGTGGCTACTTACACCGTGGCTACTTACACCGTGGCTACTTACACCATGGCTACTTACACCATGGCTACTTACACCATGGCTACTTACACCGTGGCTACTTACACCGTGGCTACTTACACCGTGGCTACTTACACCGTGGCTACTTACACCATGGCTACTTACACCGTGGCTACTTACACCGTGGCTACTTACACCGTGGCTACTTACACCGTGGCTACTTACACCGTGGCTACTTACACCGTGGCTACTTACACCGTGGCTACTTACACCGTGGCTACTTACACCGTGGCTACTTACACCGTGGCTACTTACACCGTGGCTACTTACACCGTGGCTACTTACACCGTGGCTACTTACACCGTGGCTACTTACACCGTGGCTACTTACACCATGGCTACTTACACCATGGCTACTACTATATCTATATTGTTATTTCAGGAAACGTAGCATTTTAATTTGAGCAACATCCCTGAAAAATACGTCCGTCCCGTGATCATAATATCACGTTTTAAGAATAAGCATTATAGTTTACATGGCTATTTTCGTATTATAATGGTGAGGTACATAAGTATTTGTTGGTATTATTCTTACTATCTTCTGTAAGTGTTCTGCTTGTTGTGAGGTCTGCCACTGTTCTCTCTCTTAAACGATACCAGCCACTCCCCATCCTTGGTACTCTACAGGACACATACGCCTCGTACCATCCTACTATTTAATCATTATTTGTGTATTTTCCCTCAACACCTTCCCTCAATTATCACTCGTAACAAAGTCTCTCTCCTCTCAGCACATGCCGTATTAATTTCTTTTTCTGTTGTGCGATGTGTACAATTGTAAGCATCTTCTGTTTATACCCCCCACGGAGTACTTCCTTGTTCATGTTATGTTTATACCCCCAAGGAGTACTTCCTTGTTCATGTTATGTTTATACCCCCAAGGAGTACTTCCTTGTTCATGTTATGTTTATACCCCCACGGAGTACTTCTTTGTTCATGTTATGTTTATACCCTCACGGAGTACTTCCTTGTTCATGTTATGTTTATACCCTCACGGAGTACTCCCTTGTTTATGTTATGTTTATACCCCCCACGGAGTACTTCCTTGTTCATGTTATGTTTATACCCCCACTAAGTACTTCCTTGTTCATGTCACGTTTATACCCTCACGGAGTACTTCCTTGTTCATGTTATGTTTATATCCCAATGGAGTACTTCCTTGTTCATGTTATGTTTATACCCCCACGGAGTACTTCCTTGTTCATGTCACGTTTATACCCTCACGGAGTACTTCCTTGTTAATGTTACGTTTATACCCCCACGGAGTACTTCCTTGTTCATGTTACGTTTATACCCTCACGGAGTACTTCCTTGTTCATGTTATGTTTATATCCCAATGGAGTACTTCCTTGTTCATGTTATGTTTATACCCCCACGGAGTACTTCCTTGTTCATGTCACGTTTATACCCTCACGGAGTACTTCCTTGTTAATGTTACGTTTATACCCCCACGGAGTACTTCCTTGTTCATGTTATGTTTATACCCCCACGGAGTACTTCCTTGTTCATGTTATGTTTATATCCCAATGGAGTACTTCCTTGTTCATGTTATGTTTATACCCCCCACGGAGTACTTCCTTGTTCATGTTATGTTTATACCCCCAAGGAGTACTTCCTTGTTCATGTTATGTTTATACCCCCACGGAGTACTTCCTTGTTCATGTTATGTTTATACCCCCACGGAGTACTTCCTTGTTCATGTTATGTTTATACCCCCACGGAGTACTTCCTTGTTCATGTTACGTTTATACCCTCACGGAGTACTTCCTTGTTCATGTTATGTTTATACCCCAATGGAGTACTTCCTTGTTCATGTTATGTTTATACCCCCACGGAGTACTTCCTTGTTCTTGTTATGCTTTATCAATATTCTGCACGTTTACAATTCTCAACAAATCTGAGACCCACCGATATACTGAAATAGCGACACAACACACGCTTCTCAAAGCCACATATGTATTTTTGTTGTTTCGTCTTTGATGCTTATTCTTTGGTCAGTATGTAGACTGATCGTTAACACAGTGCTAGGGGATTGTGTTGCAGGAGGGACATGACGGCTATCGACTGCAGGAGATCAGCAGACAAGGTGAAGTGTTGCCTGTCAAGAAACGGGGCTTGGAAATACGTGGTGAAGGTGAAGATGACTGGGTAAAAGACGGTCTTCCGACAGTATCCTAGAGTTGTCTGCTTAGTCAACCATACCACACTGGTGAAGTCATCGAATTATATACTGATATATTTTCCTGGGAGATATTGTGTATCTGTTATGATTGGATGAGTTTGTATATAATTGAACAGTGGTATGAATATTAATTACTATGACACATCAACTGCACGTGTGATCGGTTTTATCGACAAGCAATTTTACTTGTTGCGATTCTTTGAGATTTTGTTCCAATATATAAATATTATAGGCTCTATTCCGATATTAAAATGAATATGACATTTTTAAAAGATCATAATACAACGCATTTCAACGAGCCCATGCCGTAAACTCCCAGGGTGGTCAGATACACAGTCGAGCGGACGGCTACATTATTATGATAATTTTAAACATGGTTATTATGAAATATGCAAGAATACTATTTACAACAGCATTATATAGATACATCTATTTTCCCGGGCATATTGTGTACATATTTTTTTGGGGTTGAGCTTTTATGCGTTTGAAAGAAAGGTGATGCTGATATTTTGTTAATGCGATGTGTCGCTTGCATGAGTGTATATTGTCAATGATAAGGCATTGATAAGGCAATGATAAGGCAATGATAAGGCATTGTGGCAAGAATCGACCTGCTGCCGTTTAGAAGCTTGGAAAGTTACGTTCACTCCACATCGCCTGCGTCATTCATATGAAACACGTCAAGTATCTTCAAGTATTAAAGAAATTGAAAGGTCCCACGCGGGGTAAATGAATCGGTGAATTCAAATCAGGCCCAACAACAATGGATTATTTTTTTCAGGAGATCAAGAAAACATATCAAGTGTCTCCTATATGTTTTATATTAAATAATACGACCATGTTACGTTGCCTCTAAATACTACCCATATACCCGAAATATAATAAAATAACTTTATTTATTATTATAATAATATATAATATAGAACATTATATTATTAAAGTATTAATTATACTAATAATTCATGTTTCCGAGTCTTCTATCCCAAACATAGGCTGTTTCCGATTTTAAATATGGTAATTCTGGGAAGTTCGGGAGTTCTCAGAAGACAATACAGCACGAAGAGCCCTTTCTATGTACATACATCCTTACATCGCTGGCCAGGACTGTTGAGAGCGCTCTACACTTACAACCTCTGGCAGACCAGTTCATTCCAACACCAACTCGATATCTCTGGAAAGCATTCAGCGAGTGAACTGAAACAACGCGAAGTGGACGGAATTGCCCACGTTTTGAAACAGCAACATGATTCGAACGCGGGTTCTCTCAATTGAGAGTCCAATGTTCTAACCGCTGAGCCACCGCGCTCCAATGTTCTAACCACTGAGCCACCGCGCCCCAATGTTCTAACTACTGAGACACCGCGTCCCAATGTTCTAACCGCTGAGCCACCGCGCCCCAATGTTCTAACTACTGAGCCACCGCGCCCCAATGTTCTAACCACTGAGCCACCGAGCCCCAATGTTCACTGAGTCACCGCGCCCCAATGTTCTAACCACTGAGCCACCGAGCCCCAATGTTCTAACCACTGAGCCACCGAGCCCCAATGTTCTAACCACTGAGCCACCGCGCCCCAATGTTCTAACCACTGAGCCACCGCGCCCCAATGTTCTAACCACTGAGCCACCTAGTCCCAATGTTCACTGAGCCACCGAGCCCCAATGTTCTAACCACTGAGCCACCGAGCCCCAATGTTCTAACAACTGAGCCACCGCGCCCCAATGTTCTAACCACTGAGCCACCGCGCCCCAATGTTCTAACCACTGAGCCACCGCGCCAAAATTGTTCTAACTACTGAGCCACCGAGCCCCAATGTTCTAACCACTGAGCCACCGCGCCCCATTGTTCTAACCACTGAGCCACCGAGCCCCAATGTTCACTGAGCCACCGAGCCCCAATGTTCTAACCACTGAGCCACCGAGCCCCAATGTTCTAACCACTGAGCCACCGAGACCCAATGTTCTAACCACTGAGCCACCGAGCCCCAATGTTCTAACCACTGAGCCACCGAGCCCCAAAGTTCTAACCATTGAGCCACCGCGCCCCACAAAACCGATATAACGTGTCTTTGGAGTGAACATATCTTATATCTTACATTGGTTCACAGCGACGGCGGACACTTTCCAAGGTGATCGTTAGGTTGTGATTTTCGGGCCAGACTAATGATAACGTCCAGCGAGCGTGGCCATATAACAAGTTGTGAAACGTTATCTGTTTCGAAGCATCAACATTCAAGTTAATATAAAATCACTACATTGATGCTAGATGATGATAGTGTGAACAACTATGCATGCACACTCGATCACATTCTCTTCTATAATTTTGCGGACTCAAAGTAAACAATTGATGATAACGTGCCCGGATACTGTCCAGAAAGGACTCACTTTATTTATCTGTTTGATTTATAATAATATTACTGAAGCCGTACTGATGCTGTCGTAATCGGCACAGGCCTGTTGCGTTGGAGTATAGTTTCGTTTGTGCTGCAAATTTCCAGCTGACGTTACTCGAGTGCAATAGCATGACGCCCCCTAACTGGTCGACCGACTCCTTGCCAAATGCGTAGCGACTCCTGCTCAGTTACTGCTTCTTTACCGAGACTGTCTATAGTGCAAGAGGTACCCTGCTGTTTGGATCTTGAATTCAGCTCACGCCAAAATCAGCTTTAAAATTTAACACAGATCGCTAACTGAAATACTGTAGCGCCAATCGTGCTAATAGCGAGCGCGTCATAATACAACGTCATAATATAGCGTAACACGTTTTATTGTAACGTGTAGTATTGGGCACGCTCTACTAGCTGCCTCGTATGTACGCGTGTACGCTGGCGTTACGAGATACATGATGTATATTGATTTTACTTTACATCAATGATGAAATATAAGTTCAATATGCGCAGATGTTCAGGTGAAAGTTTGCTCGAAATTCAAATATTGCTGAATTAAGATAACAAATGGACACACAAGTGTGTAACATATATGATATTAACATGAGACGTGTAAACATGCACCATTTATTTATTTCACATCGAATCAAATGATAATTATATAGCCCCATATATTGGGTGTGTGTATGTGCGTGTGTGCTTGCGCGCGTGGCGCCACTCACACTTCCCAAACAATGGCGCCACTCAGCGTATCACCACTCACACTTCCCAAACAGTGGCGCCACTCGGCGTATCGCCGCTGCCACAATTATTATACATTAAAAACGGACGGTTCCAGAGTGGTACAAAGGATTGTTTGGTTAGGCAACGTCATTTTTGTTTACAACTTGTTACGTAATTGCAACTGTGCTCTTGAGTATACGTAACATAGTTTCAAATAAAAACGAACGTAACTGTGTTTCTAGACACATTATCAGTGCAAGCACTGTCCCGAATTGTATGCCATTGAAACTGAGATATTTCTTTTAAAAAATAGGAGTTTACCAAATGAAACGAAGATGTGCAGAATTTGCACATCAAGTGTCACTTTCCCCGACAGTGGCGCCACTCGGCATATCACCATAACTTGATGATACACTTGATTCTATGCATCTGTGTAAATTAAGTTATGATGTCGTCAATCATGCTTTTGCGGGGGAAGAAACACTTTATATAAATCGAAAGACTTCTAGTTTCGTCCCTATTTCGATTTTCTTCGTATTCAGTTGAAATATATAATATTTCGCGTATTATGTACAATTGTGAAATAGACTACACAATTAGTGGTCTTGACATAAAACAGTTACTCTTTTCGTTGGAGCAATAAGTGATACTAACGTGCAACATCTACTTTTTCGTTGAAGCAATCAGTGATTTTAACATGCAACTGTCACTCTCTTCGTTGATATAATCATTGATCTTAGTATTCAACAATTGCTGTCTTTATTGGGGCAATCAGTGGTCTTTGCATACAACAACCAATCTTCTCGATGGAAGAACAACTCAATCTGCACATAAAATGTCACACACCCCGACAGTGGCGCCACTCAGCATATCACCACAACTTGATTATATATTTGATTCTATGCATCTGTATAAATTAAGTTATGATGTCATCAATCATGCTTTTGTGAGGGAAGAAACAATTTATGTTAATCGAAAGACGTATAATTTCTTCCCTATTTCACTTTTGTTCGTATTCATTTGAAATGTATAATATTTCGCGTATTATGTACAATTGTGAAATAGACTACACAATAAGTGGTCTTAACGTAAAACAGTTACTCTCTTCGTTGGAGCAATAAGTGATACTAACGTGCAACATCTACTGTTTACGTTGAATCATTGATCTTAACATGCAACAGTTACTACCTTCGTTTGAGCAATAACTGGTGTTAGCATTCAACATATACTGTCTTCATTGGGGAATCAGTGGTCTTTCCATACAACAACCAATCTTCTCGTTGGAAGAACAACTCATCTTCCCATGGAAACGTTGGATCACGTAGTGATCAGTTCGTTTTCGATGAATGTAACTTCGTCGTTGTATCTCTATTATACAAAAATGGATAGATCTTGTTTATAATTGTGACACTCTAAAAAACATAGACACGGACGGCAGTCTAAATGTTGCATAGGTTGTAAACGTTGAAGACGATGGAGAATATAAATGTACACGAAACAGTGGCTTGACTTGCACCACGGATCCTGCATCGCTGTACAACATATTGTATTTGTACAATGCACCAGAAAACAAATAGCATATTTGTAAACGTAATAATCGTGTTTGATACGTCATCATAATCATATCAATATTCAACAATTACTATTCTCAACTTAAACCTTGACATGCAAAATGTCAGAACTCAATCATCATTGAAATCCCGTAACCCTTGCAACTGCTTACCTCCGTCTAATCTATCTACCATCAGCTCACACGAATGACAGCTAACACGACTAACACAACTGTATACATCTCTCTTTAGATATGATACAATCAATGATACAGTCAGTCGTGTTTTCTGTAGAGTACCCATATTGCTTCTCGCAGTCACGTGGGCATGCAACAGCGTAGAGCTTGTCACACCGTCTCTCACAATTGACCCAGGTGACGCTGTCTCCTCGGCCACTCGTCGCCATGATGACGAGCAGCAACGACACAACCACCTAAAATGAAATGCATAAAGCGCATGTTTACTGATAATAGCGTAATTTTAACTCAGGACCGTAACTGACAGCAACATGCTTGCGGGATTAATTAACTTAATCGTTAACTGGCAAAAGTTAAGCTAACATTAACTTAACTTAGCTGGTTCACTTTTGAAGGTTAACCTAACTTAACATGTAGTGAGATTAACCAATTAACTTAACCAGTTATTTTCAATTAACTTATTGTTTAAAGCGTAATTAGATTAATGTCATCCACATGCATAGATACAGGTAAAAGGACATTGATTCAGTGAGTAAAATTTGGGAGTTCGTAGGATGTGCAGCCGGTCAACTATTTTATAGGCGACAAGATGGTAGAATAGTTGACCCGGCTGCACATCCTATAAACACCAGTTGTACATGTAGTATAAGTCAACCTATTCATTAACCTATCTAGTTAGCTTCATAATTTAACTTAACGTAACTAGTTAACTTTCAAAATACAGGCTAACTTAACTTAATCGAAAATAACATAATATTAACATAACTAACTTCAATTTACATAGTAGATCAATCGCCCCATGTCTGGTCACCTACGTCACCAAACGACACTGTTTTAAGTAGATGGGCACTTAAGGCAATGACACTTAAGGCAATGACACTTAAGGCAATAACACGTACTGCATGATTTTGCCACGAATCCAAAGTTACGTTGTCGGGTCAGATTCTGAAGGAGTAAGCTTTAGACACTGTCTTGATAAGTATACTTGAAAAATCAACCATTTTAAACAAGCTGCGTTTTATGGCCGCTGCGACGTACGCTGTGCCTTTATGCAGTATGCAATACCTTTTCAATCGGCCAAATAGTTTAGTTATTTGTTTTTATTTGTACCACAGTAAACAACAGAATCACCAGTACGCAACATTTCTACTCTGTGAAATATTTCCCCCTGCTCTGAACGCAATATGGCATGCTAGTCTCGTTTATTGTCAACTTGGTTTTATGCAAATATGCCCACAATTAACCATAAAAGCTCACTTCCCCCTCCTAACGACACGCTGTCCGCTATCGCATTTCACACAGAAACACATTTGGAAAAGATCTACGCAACTGGCTGAGAAGAGTGGCCAGCGAAAGCAACCGACGACCTTCACTTGCAGCAAGTGCGACAGAGACTGCCATGCCAGAGTGGGGCTATTAAGTGCGACAGAGACTGCCATGCCACAGTGGGGCTATTAAGTGCGACAGAGATTGCCATGCCAGAGTGGGGCTATTAAGTGCGACAGAGACTGTCATGCCAGAGTGGGGCTATTAAGTGCGACAGAGACTGCCATGCCAGAGTGGGGCTATTAAGTGCGACAGAGACTGCCATGCCACAGTGGGGCTATTAAGTGCTACAGAGACTGCCATGCCAGAGTGGGGCTATTAAGTGCGACAGAGACTGCCATGCCAGAGTGGGGCTATTAAGTGCGACAGAGACTGCCATGCCAGAGTGGGGCTATCAAGTGCGACAGAGACTGCCATGCCAGAGTGGGGCTATTAAGTGCGACAGAGACTGCTATGCCAGAGTTGGGCTATTAAGTGCGACAGAGACTGTCATGGCAGAGTGGGGCTATTAAGTGCGACAGAGACTGCTATGCCAGAGTGGGGCTATTAAGTGCGACAGAGACTGTCATGGCAGAGTGGGGCTATTAAGTGCGACAGAGACTGTCATGGCAGAGTGGGGCTATTAAGTGCGACAGAGACTGCAATGCCAGAGCTATTAAGCTATACCAGGCAATTGAACTGACAACCACGACGGCGCTAATCATTTTCTGCTCAAGACAGAAGGATCCAATCATTGGTAGAGCTTTCATAGGCCCTAATAAAGATGTTGTATTGGTTCGTGAACTATACGTTTTTGTATTAGTGTAACCACGGTTAGCAAGAAAAGCAGGATATATTTATGAGTATTGCGATGCTAAAATAGCTACCATGTTTTATTTTATAATAAATTAAGTAAATATACAGCTGAATTATCCCATACAGGTACATGCAATAATCCTCTTCATTTGTGGGCGCAATATTAATAACAATCGCATATCTTTGCCTGAAACCATGACATTGGGTAAAGAGGGTCTACGGAACGTCTTGCCCCAGGCGGGGGGGGGAGCTCAAGGTTTTTGGGGTACTCGTATTGTTTTTCATATGTAACTCATCTAGGTTGTCAGTTTATTGTCTATTGTTTTCCAATGGGTAACACATATTTGTCTATAATATTAACATATTGAAGATATGTTGACATAGTTTCATGATGTAAAACTTGAACGTTTTCCTATAAGGGGTCGCGCTGGCCCAGGCTACCCTACATGTTATGGTGTGCACAACTTAGAGGGGCCGCGCTGGCCCAGGCTACCCTGCATGTTATGGTGTGCACAACTTAGAGGGGCCGCGCTGGCCCAGGCTACCCTACATGTTATGGTGTGCACAACTTAGAGGGGCCGCGCTGGCCCAGGCTACCCTGCATGTCATGGTGTGATGGCTGTCACGTCGACGTGTAGGTGAATGTTACTCCGGATGACAAGTCCCACACTACGAACTGATAATATATTATATGACATACTTACAATGGCTGTCATGTCGACGTGTAGGTGAATGTTCTTCCATTACAAGTCCCATACTACGTATTGATGATGTATTATACGACATACTTACTATGGCTTTCATGTCGACGTGTAGGTGAATGTTACAAGTCTGATACTACGAACTGATAATATATTATATGACATACTTACAATGGCTGTCATGTCGACGTGTAGGTGAATGTTCTTCGATTACTCGAGCTTCGTAATTTACTACAACAGTCACGTGGTGATGTACCTTCTGTCGTCCTACAACAGTCACTTGGTGATGTACCTTCTGTCGTCCTACAACAGTCACTTGGTGATGTATCCACTGTCGTCCTACAACAGTCACTTGGTGTTGTACCCACTGTCGTCACTTTTAAGACATTTGAAAGTTTGTGTTGTTATATAAAATAGCTAACGACGATTTAGAACTATGGGTAATAATTATAGAACTGGCAGAAACCAACCGTGACTTGTCGTGGTGCTCCTGGAGTAACGTTTGATCAACGCCAACCCAACAACAAGCATATACGTATATACCAAATGTGGGATAGGCCTAATGAGCTAACAGTGATCTTTAGGGGAGGGCACTTGTATAATTGTCTCGAGGGCAGGTAACGTCAACAAGACACAGGCTTGGTTGTTAGTAAACACTTGAGTAGGGCGTAACCTCGAAGAACATCAAATTCCTGTCACAGTACAAATCTCTTATTTGTTCCAGAATATATTTATAATACAAATTTTTCAGTGGCATCAACACACCATCATTTATATGATCAGATTGCCATTGACGTATTTGGGATCTCGATGGGGGTCAAACATGGCCACGCCTAGCTACCCATTAGTTAGTCGTGTAGTGGTGCAACAAGTTATTTACGAAAATATTCTTATCTCAAAGCCACAAGGGGTATGGCCCCTTTGTCCCTCCAATACATCACTGCATTGTGTTGTCATTGTACGTTTTTCTTGCATGTGTGCCCATTGGCATACAACCCCATTTATCTTTATCTCAAGTAGCGTTGTGACGTGGTAGTATTAAACTTGAGAGACAAAATGGGACGAAATAACACATCTTATATCTCATTGATCACGCTGTTAAGTACTAGTGTCAATTACTCTCTGGCGATTAAAAAATAACATATCACGTTATAATTAACATTTGATACAATGAATTTAAATAAATATGATTTCTTGAGTGTATATCTCGAAAAGGGGTGATCTATATTTGTATACCTGTAAATAATGAACTGTTGGTCTCCGTCTCAGTAGGAGTTGAGTAGACACCTGTCAACGTAGTACTTGCAACTTGGTTCCAGTCATCACTTCATAGAGATTTCCCTTATTAGTTGCATATACATGCATTAAGTGTACATAAAATCATTTTCTAGGTAGCCTAATTGGCGACTGCTAGTAATTTGCATATTAATGAGGTCAGGAGTGCCATGGTGGCATCCGTCGGAATATTCATTTTGAAGGTTTGAAAATGTCTGGCGGAAATGGCTGTCACACAAGCTTGAGACCTCACGCACCCACACAAAAGGCATTAAATCGGCAGTCATTTTGTGACGCCCCCTTATTGTAAATCCGCGGTCGAAAGATCACTGGTACGGGCAGATCTTTTCATACTAAGCACACATCGAATGTCGTGTCGAGGCAGGTAAGCGGCTAGCTAGCAATCCACAACAAACGTATATATTTGTACGGGTTGTTACATTCGCACTAATGTTCTACGGCACATAAATGCATAGTTTAAGTTACCACGTTTACTGGCGTTAATTGTGCACCTAACATAGGAGTTAGCGCTTGTCAAAACACCGCGACACAATGATATAGTTGTCTGCAGTATGTGGTATGACCCGATTGTTAATATACAAGATATGCCATCCACACAGTATCGTGGCACCTTAGTTATTTATCCTATGAATTATTCAATTGAACCAAACTACGACGTTCACGGTAATGCAAAGAGACACGTCTAGTAGCCTATATATGTGTTCACTACTCGACAAGAACACCGTCGTCGGATCGCTGCGTAGAGGCCGCCGCCGCCGCCGCCGCCGCCGCCGCCGCCGCCGCCGCCGCCGCCGCCGCCGCCGCCGCCGCCGCCGCCGCCGCCGCTGCTGCTTATTCGCTCCGCGTCAGTTAACTTCGATTGTTGAATATGTCCAGCAAACACAACGGGCGACGCCAAGTTTAAACAAGCCATACTTCAAAGATGGGCTGGAACAGGACAGGTTGTTGCTACCAACACAGGCGGACGAAGGGTCTTGGTTCTAGTGGAGGTAGCCAAGTAACACTCGAAGTAGACCAATGACACCACTTTCCCTCCTAGAATGGTTGAATCATGGCCTCCCAGAATAAATGGTACAAACCAAATCTCCTAACTCTTGAAAGTCCGCCTGAATAATGCACCACTATTGCTAAGAACTGGGACATGAAATGATATACTATTAATATAATCTGAAAAAGAAGTTCTGAACATTAAGGAATTAAATCGGATACTACGATCAGAACAATCATAATGTTAAAGTAAAGCTTGGTGATGGATGATTTGGAGAAGTAGATATAAAATCAGAGCTACAATGCCTCGTATGATAATAAAGCAAAATACCGGTCGTTGGTCGTCGTAAAGGGAAATCAAATTATCTGGATATTTAAAAGAAATACAAAATGCAAAGAGAACGAGCAAATGGTGATAAAATAATAACTAAGAGCAATGTAGAATATAAGCAGTTATCACAATGAAGACCAGCTAAGAATAAGCTCAAGACAAGGAGAGCTTTGCAATGAATAATATTTTTAACGTGTGGGTTGACAACACTACACTAGGAGGCCAACATAATTGTTTTGTTTTGTTAGGACAGCTAGATAAACTGGTTAGCTAACCATTTTCATCAGACATACGCCGTGATATTAAATCGTGACCAGCATGAGTATACGCAGAATGATAATTGTTATTTTATAAAGAACCCTAATGAGTGTTTCCTTCTTCCAGGTTTAGTGTCGTCACAAACATGACGTCAGTGGTGCGACACGTTATTGCGTTGTTAGCTCTGGCGGCAAGTTTACAATGTCTGCTGTGTGACCAGTCGTCGGCTTCCGATGAATGGGTCTTATTCGACTGCAGCTCCAGAAACATCAGCAGGGTTCCATCGGATATCCCGAATCGTACAACGGAGCTGCACTTGGAAACAAACAACATTACAACTCTTCCTGCAGAGTCGTTCCGAACTTTGTCAAAGTTGGTTGTGTTGGATCTGTCGAACAACCATATCAACTGTTTGGAGACGAGATGTTTCGTTGGTCTCACGCAGCTTCGAAAATTGAACTTACACGGAAACGATCTGGATTTAGTCCGTCTGTCAAAGGGCACGTTTGCAGGGCTGCCATCTTTGCGGGTTCTTGCCATTACCGGACAAGGCACAATCGGCCAGTATCCTGTGGCGATCTTAGAAGGACTCGCGGAACTTCATACGCTGTCCGTGAGAGGTGAAGACACACATTTACCAGAGGTCTACGGCAAACTCCCGCATCTAACTACTCTGGACGTCAATGGCGGTGAAATAAGAAGGTTGACAGGTGACACGTTCTCTGCAATCAGGGATTCGAACATAACCCAATTGGTGATACGAGGTACGAACATCAACGCCATCGAAGCGGGATCCTTCAATAACTTCGCAAACTTACGCCTTCTCAATTTCACCTGCAACAGAAATCTGACCATAAGACACGCGATCTCGTCGCTCGGTGAAACCCAGAACAGCAGCATTGATACCGTCATTCTGGATGTGATGAAAACCCGAACAGTTAACTTGCTCGATTTGCGAGACTTTTGCAGTGACATTACATTTTGGAAAAGAATCCGCCGTGTAAGTTTGCGGCATAATGGATTGCGAGCTGTCGTTGTGCGAAATATACAATGTCTGTCAGAGATAGAAGAATTCTATGCATCACACAATGCGGTCAGTGTGGTTTCGTTTCGAACCAATGAGGATACTCACACGTTGTTATCGCGCCTCCGTAAGTTTCGAGTTATCGACATTTCCTACAACGCAAATTCAGACTCTGAATTGATGGACGAGCGTTGCAGAAACGGGTTTGATTCGAACTTCGACATCAACGAAGACTTGCTCAGTTTACCCGAATCGCAGCCGGTTGCCCACGCTGTCAGCAGAACAGCTTTACAGACGCCTGATCCCGTCGACTACACTGCTGCGAAACGTTTAACTTTGCCAACGAATCTCCGTTATGTAGACGGAAGCCAGATCACCAACTCTGGTCGTGACTCATGGTCATCACAGTATTTCTTTAATACCGACAACAATCTCGTATATTTGAACGTTTCTGGAACAAAGTCGGTTCGACATCTCAACTCTCTCGTTGTAGGACTGACGAAGCTGCAGGTTCTTGATACAAGTCACGGATTCCTACAATCATTGGGTGACGAATCATTTCGTTACGTGCCAAGTCTACGTGTTCTAAATTTGTCAAATAACGCGCTCGGAAAGGGGCAAACCAATTATCAGAAAGTGTTTAGTTTCACACAGAGATTGGAAGACATTGATCTTTCAAACAATGGTCTACGCCACATTCATCCGAAGACGTTTTCTATGTGCAAACATGTAAAACTACTGAAACTAAAAAACAACGAATTTAACGACATTAATTTGGATCTGATCGGATTGACGTCTTTGCGATTGATAGATCTACGTAACAACCGGCTGCCATTCCTGCGTAGTGTTTTCACGGACCAGCTTGACAACGTTTATTATAACACGACATTCCAGTTGGATATTAGAAACAATTATTTTGTTTGCTCTTGCGATTCACTGCCATTCATACGCTGGTTGCAAGCGACGTCAATACGCGTGACAGAAAAGATGAACTTGGGTTGTCTCTACAACAATTCCAGAGAACTGCTGATGAACATATCTGCATTGGAACTACAAAAATCATGCGAATCGCAGAAAAACCATGTCTGGGTAATTACCCTCGTTTTTGGCATTTTACTACTCTTGCTTCTGTTATACGTTTTAAATGACTTTGTCAAATTTAAACTACTCCAGTGCAAGACTCGCCTTATGTTTGCCTATGCAAGCCAATCACGGCCAATGATTAAATATCAAGTGGCGGTATTCTTTGACACGGAGGATGATGAGTGGAGAAACTGGATGGAGGAACAATTGATCCCCAAACTTGTTCAATGGAGCGTGAATACATACGTAATGGGGAGAAGCGATTGCACTAATAACAGTTCATCGGAATTAGAATCCAGGGTAGCGGCGATTGACCAAAGTGAAAAGGTGATCGTGTGTTTAACAGAAATGCCCCACGACAAATCTGAATTCGGGCAAGTTCTTCGATTTGCCAGGTACTCAAACAAACGCAGCAACGATTATATAATCATCAGCCGTGGAAACCAGTTCATTATTCCAGACCTGTCTTCTCGGCGTAGATGGAGTCGGGCACCGCCACAGTCCGCTAGATTCGACCGAGACGCGCTAGACAAGGACGACGAGTGGGAGGTATTACTAAGCGAACTAAGAAGCAACGACGCAGAAGACAGTACAATGCTACATTCACACAGAAGTACAACAGACATCTAACACAGATAATATATCCTTTTGACATATCTGTTTTAAATATAGTTTGTTCAGAAAGAATAAGTTAAACCGGCTAAAATTTAGATTGCGTACAGTTTATCAAGTCTGCAGGCACAACCAACATGTGTCGTTTTTTGTCATACAATCTGTTGAGTCATTGTTTCAATTCCCAATTCGCTCAAATGTTGTTTCTAAATCTCTTATATTTTGTATTCTTCGTTTTACTATCCATTACATTATGGATTGATTCATCCTCCCACAACCAAAAACAGCAATTCATCGCGCTACTTGCGAGAACTTCTGCTGCAATGCTCCGTCTGGCTTTGTACTAAGGAAACTCCAGTGTTGAACAGCCGAGATAGGGCGGCTAGAGCCTCAATCCGTGTTACTAAATCGTCTCTCTGGCCGACTTAGCTATACTCTTTGTCTTCTGTGTGTAAGCCACCTTTCTATCCAGTTAATTACATCATTGCCTATACCATGGGCGTTTAGTTTAAGTAACAATCTTTGATGTGGCACTTTATCGAAAGCTTTCTGAAAATCTAAATATACAACATCCACTGGTGACCCGTCATCTACCCACTTTGTGATTTCTTCCAAAAAACATAAGAGATTGGTTAGACATGACCTTGCTTTTAGGAACCCATGTTGAGATGTATTTATTAATTGATGTTTCACAAGGAATTCCACCATGTGGTCTCTAATTAATGTTTCGAGTAATTTACATACAATTGATGTTAAACTCACTGGTCTGAAATTCTCTGGCTTGTTCCTCGATCCCTTCTTAAATAGCGGCGTAATATTTGCTTCTTTCCATTCTGAAGTAACTATTCCTTCTTCTAAACAATTTTGCAAGTGGTGTACTAATTTGCTCAACACTTTCTTTAAGCAGTTTTGGTGGTATCCCATCAACTCCAGGTGATTTATTATCTTTCATCTTCTTAATTTTCTGTGCTATCATTTAAAGAGTTACAAATAATTGCCCTAAATGTTCTGATTTATTGCCCTCAAATTTAGTAAATGGAACTGGAAGCTGATATCTTCTGTGGTAAAAACTGAACTGAAATACTCATTCAGGACCTCTGCCATTTGAAACCTGTCTGAAATTATGTTTCCCCTGTTGTTTTCCAGTGGTCCGACCTTATCTCGAACTTTCTGTTTACTCCTTACGTAAGTGTAGAAACCCTTGCTGTCATTTTTTATATTACCTGCCAATTTTTTTTCAAAGGTTCTTTTAGATTTTCTAATTTCAGTTGTAGCTAGGTTAAGTGCCTCTTTGTAATTTGCATAGTCTCCATCCTTGATGAAGATTGTGCCTATATGCCTATAAACCACATAGTTTGCTTAAACACTATTTTTCTAATAGCTTCTTTTGACAAGTGTTTCTTTCTAGACCGTTTTCCTTGTTTTTTCAAAGGAACAAATTTATCGATGATACTCTCAATTTCATATTTTAGAATATTCAAACATTCAATTGCGGTTTTATTCATCAGCATGTTATTCCAATCTAGCTTTGCTAAGTATTTTCTCATATCTTTAAAGTTACGTTTGTGGAAGTTTCTCTTATACGTTTTTTTTTTACTTTCTGATTTTACATTGATGTCAAAATGTATTTGATTGTGGTCACTGTTACCCAATGGTTCATGTATTTTTACATTGTCCACTAATTTTTTTGTGATGATAAAACTATTTATGATACATTCCCCTTTACTAACTTCCTTTATAGCATTTTGTATTTTTGTATTATCCTCTTCGTTTATGTTTGGACTTCAGTAAACTAATCCAATAGTTAATTTTGAATTTCCTGAAACTATTTTGCACCAAACAGCGTCATCATAATCTGCTTTACTTTCTAATTTTATTTCGTAAGCCTGAATATATTCTTTAACATATAAAATAACTCCCCCTCCCCTTCTTCCCATTCGATCTCTCCTAAACATTACGTATCCTGTCAATCCTAATTCAGCATCTGTTATGTCTGTATTGGCCCATGATTCAGTAATACCAATTATGTGAGGGTCAATATCTTCTACCATAATGTTTAATTCGTTTTTCTTATTTACTATACTCCTAGCATTTAATCACACGCATCTATAACCTGCTTCAGACATGTTTTTCGGACATTTTGTTATTGGTTTATCTGTACTATTGGCCTCTTGTCCTGCTTGAGGCATCTCTAAGTAACCCCCCTGCGCTTCTAGTTTAAATAGTGTTTACTACCAAAAATATTAGTTATGCTACCCATGCCACTGTCTACTGCTGCTGTGAGTCCAACCGCAAATACTGCTGCCCCCTTTCAACTTAGATGAACCCCTTCTTTTATGTTCATATCAGCCCTTCCAACAAAACTTCCCCACAAATCCACAAAACCAACTTCCTCTTCCCTACATAGCTTCTCGACTAGCATGTTAATTGCCATCTCCCGGCAGTTGTACCCTCCCTCTCTACGTTATTTGTCCCTACGCCTACTAAAACAGATCCACCCATTGCCCGAACCCACGATGTTTTCTACCCTCTCAGTTATCGTCTCTATTTTGGCCCCAGGCAAGCACACTACCACGTCATCTCCCTTTTTAAGACTCTGTCGGTCTTCCTAACTATTGAGTCCCCCACAAACACCCTCGCTCTCTTTCTCACCCCCTCTATCACTGCCTCGGAATAGCTCTTCCGATGGATCCCCTCCATCACATTCTGTCCTGCAGCCTTGTCACTTGGTGGCAGACTGTTATCAGGCTCTCTCTCACTCATCAACCTGTCACCTTTCCATCCCGTCTCCTGGCTAACTTGCGCTACCATCGCCTTCCCTCCTGACACCTACTCCCGTCTCCCTCACACCCATCGCCTTAACTATCGTCTCCTTCCCCCCGACACCTTCGCTACTGTCTCCCCCACTCCCCTTTCCTTCGATCCATTTGTCTTCCCTCCCATGTCTTTCCTTCTCGTCTCCTTTCGTCCTGTCTCCCTACGCCCTATCTCATTACGTCCTGTCTCCCTACGACCTGTCACCTTACCTCCTCTCAGCCTCCTCCTTGGCTGAGAGGAGGTAAGGTCTACCCCCACTTTGTCATCTAATGTCCCTCCACCAGAACCACTGGCACAACCCACCTGCTCCCTTTCCACCACTGCCACAACGAGCAGCCTCAGCTGTTCTAACTCCCCCTCAAGTTCCCTCATCCTCGTACATCCCCTACACTCAAAACTAAAACTATCCGCCTGAACGTCAGTCCAGGACTTCTCACACCCGGACTTGACTTGACTATGCAAAATGAAAGGTACCCTAAAATAAAAGAGTACAACACACGTTTATTCCTATGCTGGCTAGTAGCGTGTTTTTTTTTGGGAGGGTGCATTTTTACTGAAAATAGAACTCTTGGGGGCCCAGGGAAAATTTGCTAATTTAGACCCATTTTTTCTCACATAAGATTAGATCATATTAGCATAATTTAATGAGTCAATGGTCTTCCATTAACCATGTGTGCAATAAAACAAATATATATATTTAGTCCAAGTCATATTTTCTGTCATGGTTTACATATGTCAGCAGCTACCGGCGCGCCTCTTACTGCTGACGGACTAATTTTTTATCCTGCCCGACAACTCCAACACCCCCCCCCCGACGATGTGGGTATATAAAATAAATAAATACTGCATCACACCTACACTGTCGTCGACACGTCATCATACACTGTTATTAGCTATACCATTTGCACGTGTTGCATTTGTATCAAAATGGTCGATTTGTTCGAGGGACAAAGCGTAAATTAAATGATCATCTAAAGATGTGGAAAGAAGAACGGTTATGGAAGAATGGTTGTTTTAAATTAAAAGGCAATCATTGTTGTAACAACACTGGAAGCTTCAGTGAGTCACTACTGTCCCATCAGTGCACACAGATAAGCATCAGTCCAATCTGCTATGGTGTTCTGTGCTGTGTATTGCCCTGCCTCATTAACACATCCATTGTCTCATTGTTAAACATAATGCCTCCAAGTGGGTTGTAATATAAAACCATCCCAGACTGGCAGTAATATACCAGTCCTCCTGGTGTGAATTGTACATGTGGACATATGTTCATATAACTATGTCAGACAAAAAACCAGCATTTGACCCCAAAAAAATATCCAGAAAGCAACTGGTAATAAAAGTGAATAATATTTTATATACTACAGTATAGAATATAAAGAGTATAAACATTATCAATTATGGGTACTCACCACATATTTAGGAAATAAATTATTTGATTGTACTATGGACAACCCATTACATGGATGCACATTGCTACCATCCAACGTCAATTTGATGGGCACATCACTAAATGGAAAGTAGGCCACTGTAACATGGGTCATGAAATATGCAAATAAAATAGTTATTTAATGAGAGGTTAAGGTATGTTACAGATACAACTAAATATTTGTCTATGTTGATATACATGTAGGGATAGTGCGTGGAAATAAAGCTACTTGAAAAAAGTAATGAAAATAAAGTCACCAAATTGCCTAAGAAAGTCACAGAGAAATATAGTAACAACATTGTGTTATTCAAATACCATATATTAAATACAAAGGTACAGTCTTGCATTTTTTCACTGATACTTGAGCACAATAAATTTTTATGATTAAAAAAATAATTATATTTTTACACAATATTAAGTGATAATATTTATTGATTTAATAAACATATCACTGGAGCCGTCAACCCACTCTGGTTTAGACATGGCATTTAGCTGGCTTAGACAAGTGGTTGAGTCAGCTTTGAAAGTGGCTTCTCAAGTGTCACTAACAAAAAAGTAAAGGTGATCAAACAGTTTGGTGATCTGTAATCGTGTTTATTTATTGTTTGTTTGGTTTTAGTATTTCAACTTGTATTTTAAATGCAAAAAACTAGATATACAAATGAACAGGCTTTTGCTGATGAAATGAATGATTTTTACAGACGTTTTGATACTCAGGACTCTTCCAGTAAATGTGATTCTGTGCTCAGCGATGTGTTTGTCAGTAATGCTGATAGGCTTGAAATTGATGTAGATGTTGTTACTAAAGTCTTCCAACGTGTATGTAGTAGAAAAGCAACTGGTCCTGATGGCATTCCAGCTTTTTTATTGAAAACATTTGCTGAGGAGCTGGCACCGGCTTGGTGCCCCATATTCCAACTTTCGGTCGATAGCCACAGGGTACCAATACTCTGGAAAACCTCATATATTACTTCTGTACCAAAGATAATCTGCCCAAAAGAAAACAATGATTACAGACCTGTTGCACTTACATGAATTGTCATGAAATGTTTGGAATGCTTAGTGGCTTGTAACCTGAGGTTAGACGTTCAGGACTATCTTGACCCATTCCAATATGCCTACAGGCATGGCAGAGGAACATATGATGCTGTCAACACTGTTGGCCATTTAATTTTGAAACACATAGACAAGCTCAAGGCTTATGCTAGACTCTTGTTTATAGACTTTAGCTTGGCGTTCAACCTTATCCAACCTCACACCCTGCTCAGTAAGCTGAAACAAATGAATGTCAATCCATATATCATCAAGTGGTATCATTCTTTTCTAACAGACATAGTGCAGCTTGTTAAAGTAAATCCGACTCTTTCCTAAACTGTGGTAACAAATATCGGTGCACCCCAAGGTTGTGTCAGTTTGCCGATTTTGTACTTTTTATATACAACTGACTGTACCAGCAGCAGTACTAACAACTACATAATAAAATTGTCTGATGATTCGGCTATTCTTAGTCTGTTACATGCTGATTCTGTACACTTCTGAAATTGAAAGCTTTGTACATTGGTGTGACAACAACCACCTCAAACTCAATGTTAGTAAGACTCAAGAGATAATTTTTGATGCTAAATGTATTGTTGCCGATCACTTGCCTGTTGTTATCCATGGTGAAGAAATTGCCCAGATCGGTCAGTACAAATACCTAGGTGTCCATCTTGATGACAAACTTAGCTGGAATGTCCATGTTGACAGTGTGTGCTCCAAAGTCCACCAGCGGTGGAGTTGGCAACTGGATCATGTTTATGAAACATAACAGTTAAAACGAAATTTCCTCGCAGTAATAGAAGAAGCACAAAGATTTGCCACTGAAGACAAACAGCAAAGGGCACACTGTGTAAGCATAGCTTGTATACATTTTTGTTAAACACAACACTAATGACATTCCATTACAGCACAAATAGCGATTATGTTTCTACTTAGCCCCTTGGGTTAGTTAGTATTTAGTAAAGAAGACTACATAGTGATTAAAACAATGTTTCAGATGGCTGTTTACACAAAGAAAGAAACATCATTCACATATGTTAATATTTCCAATGGGAGGTTTATTGCGTTGCAATACACAACCAGTAATACAGTGCAAAATAAAAACAGCATGTTTATATCATGCTATGCATATGCATTCATATCCAGTATTTTCAATAACATTACATTTGTGTTAAATCATTTAGCTATTTACGTTGAAACTGTACATAGCACCAGCATGTGGAATGGAGAATGTCTTGCAAATGCCATCCTGCCTAACAAGAGTTATTAATTTTTGTATAACACATCATTAAGTTTGTTTGTTACTTTACAGTTACCACAAGGTATTCAACAAAAGACGGAAAAGCTGGACAATTCTGCCGGAGCGGCAACTGAAATATTATGAGTACATTGTCAGCCTGCAGGAGACAATCATCTGTGCCTGCATAGAGGATGAATTGCCCAAAGCCAGGAAGCGTGGCATCAAGCCGGACAATCCCAGAAGCATTGCACCCAACATCGCAACAGTGCCTGCTCCACCAACATCTGAGCTAGTTGCCAGGCATCGTACTCGATTTACAAAGACTTAACCGTGTCGTTGACATTAGTTCCCAATGTAACGGAGAGAAACAAGGTAGGAACAGGTAACCAACGTGCCATTTAACCTGTGTATTTGTTGTGTAATATCAAACAATTCAAAAGTAAATTTTTTATGAAAGCACTGTGGTTTCAAAACTGTCATGGGTAACTTTATAATGTGTCTGGATAATTTTTCACAAAGCGTATGAATGTGCATTCATGTTTAACAAGTAATGACTTAACCTAATCTATCAACTTTGAACCAAGTGTATTGTCCATTTTTACTTGGAAATGTCTGGATAATTTGCCAGACACAACAGCTTAGTATAACATGGCGGTTACCTATTCCCAGCTTGCCATGTCGCCACAGAACAAACTGGTGGTATGCATAATGCCGCATAGCATCATTGTCCCCTCGTGCTGGCACACCAAACACGTCAGCTCTGTAACGTCCCACCATTGTCCCCTCGTGCTGGCACACCAAACACGTCAGCTCTGTAATGTCCCACCATTGTCAATAATGTAGGGTCGAGTACCAGTAAATCCATTTCCTGTAGAAAATATATAATTATCATTAAATTTTAGGCATTTTAACTGTACTGTTTGCATAAAATGACAGGTGATTATGCATGTGTGGTTACATGAATACATACATATATACATAATAATTGTACTGCCACAAGATGCCATATATATTATATTATGAGAATATTACATTCATTGTAGGTCTGATTTGTTGTAACAGTTGCAAATAATGTTGATATGAAAGTAAGATATAGGTCAAACACTCAACAGCATATTCTGTGCCAGAGATATAATGCTACTAAACAGGGTCAGAGTCATTAAGAGTGTTCATTGTGATCAGTATAATGTGTTTGTTATAATTTGTATTACCATCTTGTCACTAGGTATGTGTATAATTTATAATTCTTCGTTATCATTTTCATTACCAATCACATATCAAACCATGTTGCAGCATGGAAAACTGTAGTAGACATGACGGCTTAACAAAACGCAAACAAAGAAAGATTGATGCTTGACAGTTTAACAAGATTTAACAAGATTTGCCATCCAAGCCAAAGGCCCAGATGGCAAGTGGACAAGGAAGCCATTGGCTTATCGAGAGTCCAACAATGTTCACCTACTTATAACCCGCCCTCCTGATATATGTGTCAACCTTGTTTTTAAACATATTTACGCTGGTAGCAGTTACACAATCTGTAGACAATTTGTTCCATTCATTTATTGTCCTCTGTGAGAACGAGTGCTTCCTGATGTCCAATCTACATTGATCCTTTACTAATTTTACCTCATGTCCTCTAGTTCTGCTATCCTTCTTGAGTGAGAAAAACATATTTCTATCAATATTTTCATACCCATTCAATATCTTAAAAACTTCAATCTGATCTCCTCTTAACCTCCTTGTCTCTAGAGTTGTTAAACCACATTCTTCCAGGCGTTCTTCATAACTAAGGTCTCTAAGTTCTGGAATCATTTTAGTTGCTCTCCTTTGTATGCGTTCAAGCGTATCTATATCCTTCTTACGATATGGTCTCCATGCTTGTATACAGTATTCTAAATGAGGTCTAACTATTGCTTTATAAAGAGGTATAATTAACTTTTTTCCCTTGTATGTTATGTTTCTTCTAATCAATCCAAGAATTTGATTACCCTTTGAAGCTGCAATACCACACTGCTCTGAAACTTTCATATCAGCGGTTATTGTAACTCCTAAGTCCTTTTCTTTTACAGTAGTACCCAGAACAGTATCTCCCATTTTATAGTTTACATTCAAGTTCCCATGTCCTGTATGTAGGCATTTACATTTCCCAAAATTGAACAGCATCTGCCATTTCTCAGACCATTTCACTAATCTGTCTAGATCGTAGTTTGTCTGCTGATGTAACACAGTCTGGTTATCCCATACTGTTCTGTTGTTGCTTCATGGACAGCTGATTATATTTGTTCAGTAGTTCTTAATGAGATCAGTTGGTTAGAGCCAATAATGTACAGTCTGTAAGAAAGTTGGTATAATATGGTGTTGTGTTTGTTCAAGCATTGTCCAGCATGAAAGGGCAGAGAACTGCAATGATTGATTTAGATTTAGTGATACAAATGTTGAAGACAATCTGCTTAGTGCTGGTCAGTATTCATGTTGGTCCACTGCTGTAAGTGTGTAACCTTTATCCATTACTTGATCACCAGTGAGTGAATGGCTTCAATGACAAGCCTGTGGAGCATGTCTTCATAGACTTGTGTACAAAAAAGTTGTGTAGGGAATTTAATTAAACGTATGCTTCAAAGTAGGGTTCATAGGAAATTTTAGGCATTCAGCAGTGACTGATTGCAATGTCTCCTGCTATGTATACTCCATGGTGAAACTCATTGAAACATCAAAAAGCCTGGAGAAACTCGTGGAATCTGGTATTTCCTCCTAAATGGTGACAACATAATTAAATAACCTGATGGCATGATGATCATTATTTTTCATCACGGGTTAATTATCATTATGTGAATTTAAAATCGATTATTTTCGTTATAATTATGTAATTAACACAATAATTATCATTTCTTATCTTTATCATCATAATGACTCCAACCCTGCTACTAAACTGATTTGTAGTAAGAAATATGTAACTTCAGAAAATGATGTTCACTACAGTACACAAGTAATTGGGGTGGTAGAAAGTGCAAGGTTGGTCTGAAAAATTGGTGAGAGGTTAAATCTAAAAAAATGGTGGGAGGTGGTAGATTGGATAGGAGGTTGACTCTAAAAAATGGTGGGAGTTTGGGTAAAAAAGTTGGACCCACAAACAGATGGGAGATGGGAAGTTGGCCCCACTTACAGGTCGAAGGCTGAAACATTTGTCAGGCTGCATGTTGCAGCATAATCGTTCGACAACGCTGGTCATTTCTTGACAATGACCAATTTGCAGCAACCGCACTTCCCACTGTTCTTGGTGTATTTTGCCTCCCTCTCGGCCATCTGCAGAAGCAGCCCTTTTACCTCCTGCTCAGTCAAGGCACTGATGTCAGCCTGGAAGGATGACGAAGAAGAGGTGCCAAGTAAAATTGCTCTAAAAATGGTAAATGTACTGGTTTCCATGATGTGTGGATGGTAGGTGAAAATCGGATGCTGGGGACCTCGCTCAATGGTTGTGGTGTGTGGAATTGTTTTATTTTACGTTGCATGTACTTCATTCTGGTGCTTTTCAAAGTGAAATGATGGTGTGCAGGTACATCTGGATTAAAAATTAGTAAACATATTTTTTTTCCGGTTTGCCATTACATTTTGTTGCTATACATTTTGGCTTGAAAGCAGGTTGTAAAAATGCTGGAAAAGCTGTTCTACTTCCAAAGTGGTACACTTGGCATATCTGCATATTCTTTCAAGTACACGACACACTGCTGTTGCAAAGGGTTGCAGGGATACTATATGCACTTATTATTGTCAATAATATTTGGCTCAGAACTTTAAATGTTGATCAACACATGAAATCATCACCATTGATGTTGTATGTATATTATAATAAAAAAAGTGTTTTAATTGTTTGTAAACCATGTGACAACTATTCTACATATTGTTTCCTGTATTTTCTTGCATAATTATATTGACTAATAATATTACTACCTATCACTGAGTGATTGGGGCTGTAATTATATGCATTATATTATCAAATATGCATTTGTCATCTATGTGACATACAGATGTCATGTAGTGTTGTTAAAATAACAAATTAATGTCATGCAGGGGTCCACATCATGGAAATGATCTCCATCTCCCTTAACCGTTGTACAATACAGACAGCTTAAGTTCAGTCAATGTAATCTGGCTACATCTATAGCGTAGATATTTATCAAATAGGTGTCATAATTATGTATACCGGTACATATAGAATGCATTGTGCTAGATCCATGTCACAGTAATACTGTACAATTCATTCAACATAATGACACTTAACTTCATTTAATAATTTTAAAGCATCTTTCTCCCACCTTGTTAGATGTACTTGTAATATGTTATGCTAATGAATGAAATCCTTAATTATGGTTAATTAGGGTAACAAAGTAAAAATTCAGTTGTACTGGGTACATATAATTTTCAGTTATTACACTTCATAATTAATTTGATTTAATTTATGTCACTGCAGTTTATTGCATGCATAAAAATACCACGAATGAGGCTAAACAATAATATAAAGACCTTTATCAGCTGCATTGTTGTTACTACAATTGTGTAATTCCATATAAATACAATTTTACCTGTAGTTTCTCCTTTTTCTGGCTTCTCATGATGTGCACAGTCTTCTCTGTTCAGTGTAACTAGACTTGCCCTGCCACGTCGACGCCTCCTGCCACCCATTCCTCTCGATGCACCCTGCCCTCTTTTTGCACCGCTTCCTCTTCATGCACCCCTTCTGTTTCATGCTACCTCTTTCTCTTCCTGCATTTCTTTCCTCAGAACCATTGAAACTCTGTGGGTGAAAGGATGTGATGTTGCTAAATTTGCGTTTATAACCAATACAGTTTATGACATACATTTTATCACCACTTTAGAAAACAATTATTGACATTGTTTGCTACATTATAAACAAGGAAAAGTTTACCGTGGTGGGACACACAAATGCAACAGTTTTCACAGAAGATCGTGGCACTCAAGAAAATAAAATGTGCTGTCTTATTTACTTTTATTTTATAACAGTTATGCGCGAAAGAATCGGCAGTCTTATTCCGCGAAATGGGAACCAAAAACGAATGCATGCAAACCAAAATGATGTCAACAACTTCAAAAACTATTACGACATATAGACACTTATTATATATGGTTTAACCGATAGACCGTATACACGAAACAGGCCTTACACGTACGTCTTTTCTGGTATTAGATGATTACATGTAGGTCCCTAATTACGCTAGTAATACGATATAGGTAATAGGCAACGGCACGCTTGAGATGAACATAAATTATAATCGGACAAATCAAATGTACGAATAATATATAATGCTTTTTGCCGGACACGGCTTGCTGATGACAATCATTGAAATGAAACAAATCTCAAACGAAGGTAATTTCTCAGACACAGTGGCAAACGGAATATTTACGACAATTTGTACTATTACGTACCTCCAACTCCGTTGACGAACCAACTGTTACTACGGAAGCCATGTTGCTTATCAGTGACAGGCGCTGACATAATACAAGCTCCGCCTCCTCGGGTCGCGACCTTCTCGGAACTTGCCGAAAGCTGTTCGGGAAATGCACTCACCAGCGACGTCGAGTGTTGTAAGAGTCGAAGCGTCGATTTAAAAATTGCGTCTTCTTCATTTCGACACGTTTGGCCGGTCGGCATATGTTACAGTATATATAATTTACACTAAATAACACGATTTAAAAAAAAATGTTTTACTAACACCTACCGTACCTTTAATATTCTATGGCACATTGAACAATATTTAACAAGATTGCCATCCCAAACAACAAGTTCCAGATGGCAAGTTGACAAGGAAGCCATTGGCTTATCGAGAGTCCGACAATTTACTCATCTATGTGTAGCCCGGCCTGATCAAATATCTGTCAATTCTATTTTTAAACATATTCACACTACTAGCATTAACACAATCATTTGGCAATTTGTTCCATTCATATATCACCCTCTGTGAGAAAGAGTACTCTCATGTCCAACCTACACTGCTCTTTAACTAATGCTGCTTTGTGTCCTCTGGTTCTACTGCCTTCTTTAAGTTTGAAGAACATATTCCTATCAACATCCTCATAACCGTTCACTATTTTAAAGACTTCTATTTGTCTCCTCTTAGTTTCCTGGTCTCTAGTGTTGTCAAACCACATTGTAATAAGCGACTTTCGTAACTAAGGTCTCTCAATTCTGGAATCATTTTAGTTGCTCTTCGTTGTATTCTTTCTAGCTTGTCTATGTCCTTTTTACGATACGGCCTCCGTGCTTGAAAACACTATTCCAAATGTGGTCTAACTATTGCTTTGTACAGGGGTACAATTAGCTGTTTCTCCTTATGCGTGATAGTTCTCCTAATTAGCCCTAGAATTTGATTTCATTTCGATTTCCTTTCGAAGCAGCAATCCCACATTACTTTCATGTCAGCACTAAATTTTACTCCTAAATCCTTTTCTTGTGTGGTTCTACCTAGTACAGCATCCCCCATTTTATATTCTTCGTCCATGTTTCGATGTCCTATGTGTATACATTTACACTTCCCAAAATTTAATAACATTTGCCATTTTTCTTACCATTTAACTAATTTATCTAGATCATCCTGTAAACTTTGTTTATCTGTATCATTAGTAACCTTTCTGAATACTTTTGTGTCATCTGCAAATTTGAGTACTTTGCTAGATATGTCATCTTCCAAATCATTTATATATATATATATATATATATATATATATATATATGTGTGTGTGTATATATATATATATATATATATATATATATATATATATATATATATATATATATATATATATATATATATATATATATATATATATATATATATATATATATATATATATATATATATATATATATATATATATATATATATAATACAAACATATATATATATATATATATATATATATATATATATATATATATATATATATATATATATATATATATATACTGATCCCTGTGGTAACCCACTCAAAACCGATTTCCAGTTTGAAATCTCACCATCTACTATTACTCTCTGTCTTCTGTGTGTAAGCCACTTTTCTATCCAGTTGATTACATCATTACCTATGCCATGGGCTTTTAGTTTAAGTAACAATCTTTGATGCGGCACTTTATCGAAAGCTTTCTGAAAATCTAAATAGACAACATCCACTGGTGACCCGTCATCTACCCACTTTGTAATTTCTTCCAAAAACATAAGGGATTGGTTAGACATAACCTTGCTTTTAGGAACCCATGTTGAGATATATTTATTGATTTATGTTTTACAAGGAATTCTACCATGTTGTCTCTAATTAATGTTACGAGTAATTTACATACAACTGATGTTAAACTCACTGGTCTGTAATTTTCTGGCTTGTTCCTCGATCCCTTCTTAAATAGCGGCGTAATGTTTGCTTCTTTCCATTTTGAAGGAACTATTCCTTCTTCTAGTTAAACAATTTTGCAAATGGTGTACTAATTTGTTCAACAATTTCCTTAAGCAGTTTTGGTGGTATCCCATCAACTCCAGGTGATTTATTATCTTTCATCTTCTTAATTTTTTTGGCTATCATTTGAGGAGTTACAAAAAACTGCCCTAAATGTTCTGATTTATTGCCCTCAAATTTAGTAAGTGGAACTGGAAGTGAGCTGATATCTTCTGTGGTAAAAACTGAGCTGAAATACTCATTCAGGACCTCTGCCATTTGAAACCCGTCTGAAATTATGTTTCCTCTGTTGTTTTCCAGTGGTCCGACCTTATCACGAACTTTCTGTTTACTCCTTACATAAGCATAGAGACTCTTGCTGTCATTTTTTATATTACCTGCCAATTTTTTTTCAAAGGTTCTTTTAGATTTTCTAATTTCATTTGTAGCTAGGTTAAGTGCCTCTTTGTAATTTGCATAGTCTTCATCCTTTCTGGTACGCCTATAAACCCTCCACATAGTTTGCTTAAACACTATGTTCTAATAGCTTGTTTTGACAAGACCATTTTCCTTGTTTTTTCAAGGGAACAAATTTATCGATGATACTCTCAATTTAATATTTTAGAATATTCCAACATTCAATTGCGGTCTAATTCATCAACATGTTATTCCAATCTAGCTTTGCTAAGTATTTTCTCATATCTTTATAGTTACCTTTGTGGAAGTTTCTCCTATACGTTTTTTTATTTTTACTTTCTGATTTTACATTGATGTCAAAATGTATTTGATTGTGGTCACTGTTACTCAATGGGTCATGTATTTTTACATTGTCCACTAATTCTTTTTGTGATGATAAAACTATATCTAATACATTTTCTCCCCTTGTTGGTTCTAGCATGTGCTGAGTAAGGAAGCTTTTCTGAATTAAAAATAGAAATTGTTGGTCCTCACCCCCTGTACTCTCTAGATATTTCCATTGTATGTGTCCGTGGTTAAAATCTCCCATTATGATACATTCCCCTTTACTAACTTCCTTTATAGCATTTTGTATTTTTGCGTTATCCTGTTCGTTTATGTTTGGACTTCGGTAGACTAATCCAATAGTTAATTTTTAATTTCCTGAAACTAATTTGCACCAAACAGCTTCATCGTAATCTGCTTCCCTTTCTAATGTTATTTCATAAGCCTGAATAGATTCTTTAGCATATAAAATAACTCCCCCTCCCCTTCTTCCTATTCGATCTCTCCTAAACATTGCGTATCCTGACAATCCTAATTCAGCATCTGTTATGTCTGTGTTGGCCCATGATTCGGTAATACCAATTATGTGAGGGTCAATATCTTCTACCATAATGTTTAATTAGTTTTTCTTATTTACTATACTCCTAGCATTTAAACACACGCATCTATAACCTGCTTCAGACATGTTTTTCGGACATTTTGTTATTGGTTTATCTGTACTAGTGGCCTCTTGTCCTGCTTGACGCATCACTAAGCAACCCCCTGCACTTCTAGTTTAAATAGTGTTTACTACCAAAAATATTTGCTATGTTACCCATGCCACTGTCTACTGCTTCTGTGAGTACATCAGCAAATACTGCTGCCCCCTTTTCACTTAGATGAAGCCCGTTCTTCGTGTACATATCAGCCCTTCCAACAAAACTTCCCCACAAATCCACAAAACCAACTTCCTCTTCCCTACATAGCTTCTCGACTAGCATGTTAATTGCCATCCCCCGGCAATTTCGATATCTATGACCCCTCCTTCCTATTACTGGTAAAATCCCTGACAGTATTACCTGCTCAACCCGCGTCTGCTTTAGTGTTCTGACCAAATTCCTGTATTTCCTAACTATGGCAGTTGTACCCTCCCTCTCTACGTTATTTGTCCCTACGTGTACTAAAAACAGATCCACCCTTCCTCGAACCCACGATGTTTTCTACCCTCTCAGTTATCGTCTCTATTTTGGCCCCAGGCAAGCAAACTACCACATCATCTCCCTTGTTTAAGACTATGTCGGTCTTCCTAACTATTGAGTCCCCCACAAACACCCTCGCTCTCTTTCTCACCCCCTCTATCACTGCCTCGGAATAGCTCTTCCGATGGATCCCCTCCATCACAGTCTGTCCTGCAGTCTTGTCACTTGGTGGCAGACTGTTATCAGGCTATCTCTCTCACTCATCAACCTGTCACCTTTCCCTCCCGTCTCCCGACTAACTTGCGCTCCTGTCGCCTTCCCTCATGACACCCTCCCTCCCGTCTCCCTCACTCCCATCGCCTTAACTATCGTCTCCTTCCATCCGACTCCTTCGCTACTGTCTCCCCGCTCCCCTTTCCTTCGATCCATTTGTCTTCCCTCCCATTTCTTTCCTTCTCGTCTCCCTTCGTCCTGTCTCCCTACGTCCCGTCTCCCTACGTCCCGTCTCCTTACGTCCTGTCTCCGTACGACTTGTCACCTTACCTCCTCTCAGCCTCCTCCCAGGCTGAGGTGATAAAAAATAAATGCATAATTTAAATTGCCACGTTTACTGGCGTTAATTGTGTACCTAATAGAGGCGCTAGCGCTTGTCGAATCATCGCGATACGATAATATAATTCCCTGCAGTATGCGATAGGACCCGTGGTTATTTATCCTATGCATTATTCAGTTGACTCGTTTTGATGTCGACACGGCGCCTCACGCACATCCAAGTTATTTACGTCTTCTTTATCTAAGTCTAACACGACCACTTATTTTAGGGCCTATCCTTTGACACCGAGCGAAAACTCAGTAGTGTTGAGCAGCGACAACGCACTTTGATTGACACATTTAGACGATGCGTCAGTCGCGGCTGTAATATAAATGACAGGCCTACTATAATGTATTACTCTACGCTGTTTTATGTCTCTTCACCCCACTGACACAAACATTAACGTTCCAACCTCTCTGCTTCAATGTCAATGTTGTATTTAGTTACCTACCAAACTAACAGTCCTCAGTATAACCTGCGGCTTCTTAATGTAGGTTGAATAGTCAAAGTGGTCAGTCGCCATACCTGCTCTATAAACTCCGCCACCTTTCGTGTTCGACTACTGTCACGTGGCCGTGACGTCATAGATATAGGCCAGTGCGGGGTTTGTTGCTGTCCTCTGTCATGTGTCAGAGCAGGCACGTCATCGGGGTTTTGAGAAGGGGGTTCGGGCGTACGCAGTAAGCCGGGAATGTTAGGGATGATGTCAGGTAACTTTATTTATATACCTATAGGATTACTGACATAACAATATGCGTTTATTGCGTTTATTGCGGGGAAAAAATGGACGACCGGCATCGGTGTCAGCCTCATGCAGAACTTCGAGGATAAAGAGGAGAGCAACACCATTGCGTGTGTTTATTGCATTTTAATAACGTTCCAAATAGTCTCAATAAAGTTGAGTTCATGCCGGCGGGAGGTAACACCCTATTGGAACGTTCGAAGTTGACATCTCGCGAGCGATAGGACAGGTCGGATATATTCTAATATTTTGTCGCCGACACAAACCCGATTCTGTCTTCGTACACGGACGTAGGAATACCGTGTCCAGTGACCATAGAGTTACATCATTAATCATCCCTCTATAAACTAACGGGTGTTCTATTTATGTCTATGCCAGTGACGCATCTACGATCTCACAAAGGAGGACGCCTATGGCGGAGGGCAAGCGTAGTCATAAATTAGTCTACCATGCTACCATATAGCGGCGCAACTCGTTATATACGAAAAAACATCCCAAACAAATGAGCCAAAGGGGGTCATTAGTTCACAGGGGAGGCGAGGCGGTCGTGACAGTGAGTCACAGTCGGTGACACACACTACCGCTGTAACTTCCTCCGAGGTGACTCGAGTACGTCAGTGTAGAACAGCAGTACCCGATTCATTGTCTTCATATTGTGTAGGATGGTTTTATAGCTATGACCAGTTTCACTGAATGCATTTTTTAAATAACTAAGACAACCACGTGAGCCACTTTTTATTACTTTATTATTCCACACATATATATTTCTGAGTAACGCATGAATTATAGATCTATGTTTCAAATATATTTTCATTAGTAGAATATAGATGTTTCCAATATGCACTTAACATCTAAAATATAGTTATTCCAATAAACAATGTAACATGTAATATGAAGTTACCTATATGTACATATTACATTATAGTCATATCCTTGTATTTAAAAAAAACAAGGTTTGACTCATAATTCTCAATTCTGCGTAGATCCACCACAAACATAGATCTGCTATTAACTGAAGTAAATATTATTCTTGATTAGAAAGTTCGTAACTTTTCCATAATAGTTAATGTAGAATAAACAGAAGAAAGTTTTCTTGAATTTCTCGCTCGGCATACTGAGTAATAACAAATGTAGCATTCATTAAAATAGTACACATAATATATAACATTGTCGACATTTGAATATGTAAGGATTGAATTTCTATGGCAGAAAAACCTCCCTACTTCCAGCATAGTGAACCGAACTGTTAAACTTCGTGTTACTATTGTACACACACACTTATGTGTAAAACAATCCAGATTTATCCGACAACCACTATGATAGTTATATAAAATATACTTGTCTACTTATAATGTTCGCGGGTAACACAACTATACACAGTAACAGCCGATTAGAACTCCCAGCACATGGTACCTCCTACCTGAATTGCTGTTATACGTATCAGTATCATTCAAGATAAACACCCTGCAAACACCCATGCTATGCCTCGTATCTCAACCTCCACGAGTGTGCGGCCACATCATCAATATTGTGGCTGGGTAAAGACGATGTCCCCTGTATTCCCTTTCTGCACGCTGCCGCAACTGAAAGGCATCGGTAGAAATTTATCATCGGTCACTCCTGGCACAGAAATCGGCGTCGAGCTTGGCACCACGTTAGTATCGTTACTGTAGCGATGGAAGACAAAGACACCACCGACTTCCTTCCGGGCTTTCATGACGGCCATATAGGTCAAGCCAGCCTGCAATGCAACAGGTCAATCCATTGGCTGGAATCTAACGATGAATCCCAATACACCCTTTGAACTTCCTCGGGAATACACTTCCTACTAACATAGTTCATGGATCACTACGGGCGTCTAGCGATGCTAGAATGAGTTCTATTTACCGACTGTCACTTCCAATGGTACATTGGTCGAATTGGTCTCCTGATTTAAACAATTCGGTTGTCATTTGTTTCATGAAAAAAACAGTACTCCTACAAGATGTGTGGTAGACACCATCAAAAAGATATAACCATTGTGCAACATATTTCATATATGAGAAGAATAAGAAAGACGGAGGTGAATCCTCGTGAAAGAAAAGTAGGCAAATGTAGGCAAAAAACGCGTCGATGTATGAGTGTAAAAGCATAATTATAACAGACAGCTTCAGCTATCCATAAGTGTTTCGTTCGCATCGTATCTCCAAAATTAAAGGGGAACTGAAGCAAGTCTGTGTTGTGCCTTTATTTAAATATATATTATCTAATTATGCATTAATGGTGACAAATACCTGCTAATTTATGAGATAAACTGAAAAACTTATTTTGTTCGAGACATAAATCGACAAAATGCATTACTGCGTATCGACATCTTGTTATCTATGTAGGTACGAAGCGAGTGGTTTGAGTCGCGTATATCTAATCAATGGAAATGTTCGATTTTTTTGCGATTTTTTTTCGTAAATAGGCATTCTGGAGCAAAAAACTATACTCTCTATAATATATAGAAGTGTTTACACACGTCAACAAAATAGCGTTTTTGTGCGCTCCAAATAAAAAAGTTAAAGAAATTACAACAAAACACACAAAAAGTCGTGGAAAACGCACACTTCTCGAACACACGAGACGCTAGCCAACGAGAATATGCGATAACGGAATACCGGAACTATTTTTCACTTGTTGACAAGATAGATAGATGCATCGCTTGTGACAGTTTTACCAGATCTGCTACTAGCGGTTGGTTATTTACTGAACTTCCGTAATAGTTGTCTATCTTTGGAGAAATGGAAACCACAGACGAAGAGTCCAGTTCGACAGGCCACACGGAAACAACTGTTGACAGTCGTAAAGTGTCACGCTCCAGACTCCAGGTCGGTTTCGCCTTTGTTGACGTTGGATTCATGAAGTGACACTGTTACTGATAAATGACAACAGCGCTTTGACTGTCAACGATTCCTGAATAGGCAATGTGATGTGGTGATCCGTCCCAATATCTACGCACGGTTACGTCGAGTCATCGTGCTGCGCCGAGGTAGCTGCTATGCCTAGCCTATGGCTATGCAGCACCGTGTGCCTGGCCGCGTTGGTGCTTGTATCACCGAAGACGATGATTTTGTAGTGATATGCACAAACAGGGCGGTGCTAGATGTTGGTCTCCTGTCATTGCATGATTTGCGTGCCGACTCATTGATTCGCCCTATAGCTAGCAGGTCAGTAATTCAATTGTTATCGAATCATTGCCATTTTAACCTATTTTTCTGCATATTTCTTTTACCTAGCCCAAGGGCGAGGTCCAAACTACAATGCAAGCAGGCTTTTCTCTTTATTTTGTATCTAATCTAATGAAGTGTACCGTGACTGTATTTTAATATTGTGTTTGATTTTGTGTTGAATAACATTGGTGACAATAATAACATGAGGGTTTATTTAATTGAGGTGAGTGTACTGATAGTCTGATATAGACAAATCATGAGGCACCCACAGTATGTAGCAGGTCGAAAAACAACCTGGGAAATTACAACAATCCCTACTAAAAGATTAATAACTGAATTATCTGAATGCCTTCTTATCCCACTTCTGTCAACAAAAATGTTAACTGCAGCATCTTGCATGTCACTACACACAATTTCATTTATATTGAGACCAACATAAAATATATCAAAAGTTTATTCACATAGAAAAACAATTACCAAAGAAATAAAGTTAACTAGAATGACTGAAACTAAGACTAAACATTGACTACAAAACAGTGACTTCTACCACTGGGAAATACAACCTGGAACATGGATATCACAGCTATACACATCATTATTATGCCACAACATATCAAATATACTGGTAATTAGGAAATAATTAATCTTTATACAGCCAAGGCATTTTAATAATAATGCAACTGTTTCACCATCATCATCTGTACCAATGGTAATACACTACTTGTTTTGACTGAACAGTAAACGTACACCAATCATGTGTACCAATACTACTTGTTTTGACTAGACAGTAAACGTACATCAATCATGTATACCAATACTACTTGTTCTGACTGAAAGTAAATGTACACCAATCATGCATACCAATACACTACTTGTTCCTACCGACAGTAAATGTACACCAATCATCTCATTCTGGAATCTGGACCAATTCACTACTTGTTCGGACAGTAAATGTACACCAATCATGTGTACCAATATACTACTTGTTCTGACTGAAAGTAAATGTACACCAATCATGTGTACCAATATACTACTTGTTCTGACTGAAAGTAAATGTACACCAATCATGCATACCAATACATTACTTGTTCCTACCGACAGTACATGTCCACCATTCATCTCATTCTGGAATCTGTACCAATTCACTACTTGTTCTGACAGTAAATGTACACCAATCATGTATAACAATATACTACTTGTTCTGACTGAATCTATACCACAACACTACTTGTTCCTGCCGACAGCAAATGTAAACCAAGCGTCTCATTCTCTACCAATACCCTACTTGTTCTGACTGACAGTACTTGCACACCAATCATCTGTTCCAATACACTACTGACAGTAAATGTACACCAATACAGTACTTCTTCTGGCTGATAGTACATGTTCACCTAACAGATTCAATTCACCTTTCACTCATCCAGGAGTGGAAATCAGCACACTTGCCACTGAAGACACCCCAGCATCCAAAAGACCTTGGCTGATAGATCAGACATGAGTACGACCTGTGTCACAGTTTATGGCAGTTTGATGTGTGGCAGGTGCAGAAAAGTGACATACGGTTTTCTCGCGAATGACAAACTTCTTCTGTTTCTCATAGGTGTCGGAACTGCTTGAGTCATCCTCGGCTATGTCGCTGTTATCACATAGTGTGCATCATCAGCGCCAATGTCTTTGTTCTCACTGAATCTGATGGAAGCTTCACATAGGACTAGACGTGATCAATGTTCATTGGTGCAGTAATGTCATCCGTGACTACAGCACTTGAGATATCGTTACCGGATCGATTTGCGTTTCGGCATCAGTTGTCGATGGTGTCTCAGCAGTAGTAGCGGTGGTGGCACTAAAGGTGACATCCGTAATGTAAAGATTGACGGCATCACGCGTAGCGCTGGATGCTTCAAAACTAGTACCTGTACTTGTACGAACCAATTGTGAATCCTTCATCTGAAAAGATTACACATACAGTGACTTGAAAATTTAGCAAAATTCATCTTTTGCATAATAAATATGAATCACAGTATGAGAAATTGTCTCTTGTAGATATTATTTTTAGAATATAAGAGTGCCAGTGTCATATAGAATATATAAAGTAATCAACCACAGGGAAACACATTTTCCCTATGGAGCCATGTTAATTCAATCAATGGGTGTTGCACTGATCTCTTAATGTTTTTAATGAATCTATTTGGTCACTTTGATGAATGCCACAGGTAAGATAACCAAACGCATGTAATAAACATTTTAGCATCCTAGCTCCAAAGTGCATTATATTATCTAATCAACATTGCACTGTTTCCAATGGGCCAGGGAGGTAAAAATCTATAAGGGGTCCAAATTCCATAATGAAATATGGACCCATAGGTACACTTTCTATGGGGTTCCTTATTTTACATATGACACCAAATTTAGATAACATAATGCATGAATATTGTTATTGGACCAAATGCAGATCTATGCTTGTGACATATTTTCCTTATAAATGCTGCACACACCCGCACACCCGCCCACCTGCCCACACACGTATTTATATATATATATATATATATATATATATATATATATATATATATATATATATATATATATATATATATATATATATATATATATATATATATAGATATATATATATATATATATACATATATATATATATACATATATTATATATATATATATATATATATATATATATATATATATATGAAATCATTAGGTATACTGAAAGCATCTGCTAGATAGTATGGTGCATGGACAAAAGCCCCTCCAGACAAAAGCCCCACGGACATAAGCCTGTTTCAATTCAATTATACTGTTCATAACTGTTGCTGTAGTACACAGAGACAAGATATTGTCATGAATATACTTCAGGCATGTGGTCAATTCCATTCCGGAATTGGAATTGACCCTTTCGAAAATTAGTTGGAATTGGAATTGATTTTTGTCTGGAATTGATTTTTTTGTGAATTGCAATTGATTTTGTTGGAATTATTGACTTGATAATGTTAATCTTTAACCTTATATTTACTTAAATTTACTTTTAAAATCATATTTATCGGCTATTAGCATGTCACCCTGAATCTGGTAACAGCCAGGAAGCTGTCAACATTACAGCATAGACACTGTCTACTCGTTATTGAAACATTGTGAACAAGTACAATATAATCAAGCATTTGCATCATAAAGAAATCCTAAGTTACTGTAACAAACAGTAAAACCAAAATCTGACCATTCAGGCTTCATTTTCTTTCTCAGTGGACAAGGTTTTTTTTTACAGAGATTGCCAATGAAGGGCACCTGTCTGCGCATTCCCTTTGTGTGAGAGTGGAAGCCTGCCCCCCTTGAATGCAGCCCCTTGTTTATCCAAGCCTAATGTTCAGCCCACAAATTTCCCAAATTAAACAGGTCATTGGTCACCTGTACAATGCTGTTACATGTTAGTTAGATGCTGTTTAACTTCTTGTTGCACTGGCCTGTCTTTTTATCTTGCTTTTTCAAAAACGAAAACTCAGTGACAATGTGACCGTGTGCTTATTATGGCTGTATGTCAATAAATAATATCAAATTATTTTCTTGAATAATTTTGCCTAGTACATACGCCATGGCCCATGTTATAAGGCTGCTGTATATCCTGTAGCAATTATTGAGTTATTGTTATTGTTTTGAGTGAGATCACATTATGATCACGTAGAAAATAAATCGTCGGATTGGAAAACACTCGTAATTATATCAAATCATTAACAGTTACTCGCACTTTATTGTATTCATACATTTCGATTTACTATGGGTCGTATACATGCTGACGTTGAAGCACAACTGTGCTTATTTGGGTGGAACTATATTGTAATCATAGTGATAAGTCACAATGGTAACGGTAATCCAATTTACTAACCTGGTTTCGGCTCTTCGCTTCCTACGCATCGCTCTGCCCTCTGATATCTGCCGTTTCCTGGTCGAAAAATAGTCTGTAGATGCATGGTCATATGCGGAAAAATCGATCTAAAATGGAACGGTGTCTTTGACCAAGAATGACATCTTGATGCTCACCTTCTGTCCGTGCTCATCACATACGTCTATTGTCTTGTAATCTGCATCGGAAAAGTGATCTCTCGCAGAGCCTGCGGCTGGCGGACACGCCAATTTCCGCATTTGCAACCACCTTTTCCGTTGCAAATCCTTCCTCGGAAGTCGATAACAAGTTTTTTCCTTGCATTTGTAGTATTACTTGATATATCCAGGAGCCGTCCAGTTCACACCAGGTTTCTTTTTTTCGATTTTTCCATGCGTTTCGGCCGTTTTTCCCGAGAGGTAATGCGTCGTCGCTCATATTGATTTACTGCGTGAAGTCGGTGCCTGGAAGCTCGTACTCAAACCACACTGCCGCTGAACCTCCCGCAGAGCAATGGCGCCGCCCAGTGTAGATAATGGCAAAGTTAAAAAGGATATTACAAAATTACCGTGGCGTTGCGCCCATCATATAAGAGTAATATATACTGTAAATGGTATGTTATTATGTATGGGCTATGGTTGTTCGAGTGCTTCACCCCCTCCCCCCCAACGCATAGCCTATAAGTTCAACTGATCTCATACGTAGCCGTAATGCAGTTTCAGCTAGAAGTTTAAAGCAGTGAACCTGTCCGATAAGCACAAGTGTGAGGGGTGTGTGGTGGTTGGTCCTAAAATTGGTGGGAGGTTGGCCTCAAAAATAGGTGGGAGGTGCGACTGGTGAGAGGTGGACTCTCAAAAACAGGTGGGACTAAGGTTGAGACACACGTCACAGGTGGGACTAAGGTTGAGACACACGTCACAGGTGGGACTAAGGTTGAAACACACGTCACATGTGGGACTAAGGTTGAGACACACGTCACAGGTGGGACTAAGGTGGAGATTCACGTCACAGGTGGGACTAAGGTGGAGACTCACGTCACAGGTGGGACTAAGGTTGAGACACACGTCACAGGTGGGGCTAAGGTTGAGACACACGTCACAGGTGGGACTAAGGTTGAGACACACGTCACAGGTGGGACTAAGGTTGAGACACACGTCACAGGTGGGACTAAGGTTGAGACACACGTCACAGACGCCTCTATTGTATGTCTCGGCCTTCATCAAGTCATGCATGTCGACACGTTCTTACATACATAAACTACAGATAAATTACTGGTGTTTTCCCCCTCCTGGTAGGATATAATTGTTCCTAGACAGCTAGGTTACATCGCATGTAAAACTTGCCTACTTTCAAATATCGTCTAAAACTGATAGGTACCTTATTCAATAGTGGAGGCCATTCTGTTGCGTATCTCGGCGTGAAACTTATGGAGAACATGTGACCGGCAAATTCAGTTGACGTCAGTTCCTATATATGCTAAGGAACTAGCTTTACGTAAAACAAAAAACTTATAGCTGAAACTGTCTAATATTATAAACTCTATGATGTGGATCATTACATTACTCAGTGAAAACGCTATCTAATGAGATTACATCTTGGTAACCCATAACATTTTAGTAAACACGTTCCACTTTGAAAGGCGGTAGTTACATCACTAGTTCCAATGGGCCCATGTGTTATGTGTGTCACATTAATAAACAATCAAATGCTATCACTATGTCGTTCACTATAACTTGCAGTTTGTTATAGAAGAACAAAGAGAAAATCATTCTGACATATTTAACGGGTGATACTCACAAAGGCTGGGATTGAGAAGAAGGAGAAGGCTATACCGGCATGCACCGCGTCGCCTTCCACGTAGCCGGTAAAAACATTGTCCGTCAGGTAACAGAAGCAGGCGAACCACATGACAGTCCAGAAACCTACAACGACAGTCACATCACAAGTTTGCTGACGTGTTCCAACACTCAAACTTCTAGCTCTGTCCACGTATTCACAAAGCAAAATGTCAAATGTCCAAGATAAGCTTAATTCCTTTACAGCGATAATATTTATTAATACACTCACGCACACATGCACGCACGCACACACGCGCGCGCACACACCCAGGCACACGCACGCACATATTGTGTATTTAATGAACATTCTAAATATTACGCCCTCAGTTGCACACCGTAAATATATATTTTTGGTTAGTTATTTATAATACAAATACTTAATGAAACACATTAACATTTTTGATGATACGCATGCGTTTATATTATACGAGCGTCTGTAACATACCTGAGAAGGCCATGTCAGCGATGACGACATATTTACGTCGCTGCACACTGCTGATGTTGTCAAAGAGCGCGTCGAGAACGAGGAAGCCCACGAGCCCGAGGAGGGCAATAACATCGACGGAGATGTAAAAGAAACAGCCGGCGAACTCGTGAAGCACACATTGGGTTCCATCGAGACCGCAAAGGATTAACGTCAACACAATCACAGAGAAAACTGAAATTCGACAAGACAAGGCAACTCAACTCCAGACTAACATTAATGTGTAATATGATCAACAACAGCTTATGTATCAATTTAATCAATACATCTTCCCGGTGACTCGCTGTTTCAGACGTACACACCTATGTAGATTCATACAACCCTTAGTCAGAACGGAATTACACAGGATGTCGTTTTTCCCAGGACTGTCGTGAACTGGAATAATCTTCCCACAGAGGTGGTGCAGACTTCCACACTGTAGATATGTGTGAATCTAACCAGACGGGTAAAAATATTGGTTGGTTGTCGCAAAGCGTCATCACAAAATGTCGTTTTCTCTCGCGTTACATAATTTATCAACTCTTATTATTACACCTGTGTTTGAAAATACCCATTATGCATCATATGTAATACATTACTGCTTTCGCACGTATTCCTTTGACTTCATCTTGATCAGGTCAGCCATAGTCCTTGCGGGGCGTCGACATCTTTCAGTGCAATTCGCACGTGTCCGACCATCCATCACCTCACGTTGTCGATCATCTTCCTCCAGGTTTGTTCATCTCCTCGACAATTGTTGTTAATACCAGGCTGTGGCTTCGCTGTTTCTAACGTCCAGGTTTCGACACTTCAGCTGTGCTAACACCACCACTTCAGACACACCGACCTGTTGTCGGATCCAGACATTCGTCTTCCCATCGACACAGCTCACTCGGAGCACCCGGCGCGACACCCACATCCAAGTTATTTTCGTCTGTCTTTTACAGGGCCCAACTTTCATAACCGTCTAGCACTGCGACTTGATTTGACTAATTGTATATTTTCACACTGAACAAAGTCGCTGTTGTGTTGGTAGCGAAAACGCTAATTAATTGACACATTGAGACGCTGCGTCAGTCACGGCAGTAATAAATTATAGAAACGGTACTGTCATCTACCACTCTATGCTGTTGTAGGTCGCCTCGCTCCACTGCGTCGACACAACCACTAACGTTCCACCCTCACTGCGTCGATGTCAGTGTTGTAGCTGGAAACACGTTAGTAAGGCATTAGGTTACCTACCAAACCAATGGACCTCAGTTTAACCTGCGGCTTCTTAATGTAGGAAGAACAATCAAAGTGGTCAGTCACCATGCCCGCCACATAAGCTCCGCCACCTTCCGTGTTCGACAACTGGCAGGTGACCGTGACGTCACAGACACGTGGACAGTTGGATGTTTGCTGGTGCCATCTTTCGGATAGCGACTGTGCGAGCATACCAAAATGCCCGACAGTGGCGCCACTCAGCATATCAACACTAGCGCAAGTTGAATATAAATTCAAAATGGTCTACAGTTCTACAGTGGACACGGTCTACAGTCCACTGTAGACACTGTAGACCGAGGACACTGTAGACCGAGTCCACTGTAGACACTGTAGACCGAGTCTACTGTAGACATTGTAGACCGAGTCCACTGTATACACTGTAGACCGAGTCCACTGTAGACACTGTAGACCGAGTCCACTGTAGACACTGTAGACCGAGTCCACTGTAGACACTATAGACCGAGTCCACTGTAGACATTGTAGACCGAGTCCACTGTAGACACTGTAGAACAAGTCCACTGTAGACACTGTAGACCGAGTCCACTGTAGACACTCTAGACCGAGTTCACTGTAGACACTATAGACCGAGACCACTGTAGACAATGTAGACACTGTATACCGAGTCCACTGTAGACACTGTAGACCGAGTCCACTGTAGACACTGTAGACCGAGTCCACTGTAGACACTGTAGACCGAGTCCACTGTAGACATTGTAGACCGAGTCCACTGTAGACCGAGTCCACTGTAGACACTGTAGACCGAGTCCACTGTAGACACTGTAGACCGAGTCCACTGTAGACACTGTAGATCGAGTCCAAAGCAGACACTGTAGACCGAGTCCACTGTAGACACTGTAGATCGAGTCCAATGCAGACACTGTAGACGGAGTCAACTGTAGAAACTGTAGACCGAGTCCACTGTAGACACTGTAGACCAAGTCCACTGTAGACACTGTAGACCGAGTTCACTGTAGACACTGTAGACCGAGTCCACTGTAGACACTGTAGACGCTATAGACCGAGTCCACTGTAGACACTGTAGACCAAGTCCACTGTAGACACTCTAGACCGAGTTCACTATAGACACTGTAGACCGAGTCTACTGTAGACAATGTAGATCGAGTCCAAAGTAGACACTGTAGACCAAGTCCACTGTAGACACTCTAGACCGAGTTCACTATAGACACTGTAGACCGAGTCCACTGTAGACACTGTAGATCGAGTCCAAAGCAGACACTGTAAACCGAGTCCACTGTAGACACTGTAGATCGAGTCCAATGCAGAAACTGTAGACCGAGTCCACTGTAGACAATGTAGACACTGTAGACCGAGTCCACTGTAGACACTGTAGACCGCGTCCACTGTAGACACTGTAGACCGCGTCCACTGTAGACACTGTAGACCGAGTCCACTGTAGACACTGTAGACCGAGTCCACTGTAGACACTGTAGACCGAGTCCACTGTAGACACTGTAGACCGAGTCCACTGTAGACACTGTAGACCGAGTCCACTGTAGACACTGTAGACCGAGTCCACTGTAGACATTGTAGACCGCTGTGTCTATACCCATTATTCGTCTGGACATTATTCGGCATCATCCTTTAAATAGTTTTCACTTATTTTTTTGAAAATGTTTAACCTCCATCACATCAATGTATTTAATTTTAACGTTGCTAGCTTCGTCACCCTTTAGTCTACCATGCCACCAGACAGAGGCGCTACAGGTCAAACACGAAGCAAATAAAAAATAGCCAAAATGTGGTCACGGCCTAAAGCCCCCACTATAAATTCGCCGCTGATCTATCCACAACGAAAGGCACATGAAATACAATTATGGACATTTATGGACATCACTTGTTGCACAGTAGATGCCTCAAACTGTCCTCAAAGTGAGCGACAGTCGGTGGCACACACTACCGCTGTAATTTTAATCCGGGGTGAAGCTCATTAGTTCACTTTTATGTCAGGAGCACCTGGCTGGCTGAAAAGGTTGTGGCTCGAGTACGTCAATTTAGAACTACAGTACCCGATTCAGTGTCTCACACGAAGCCTTGATAAGAGGGTACAGGATGCCTTTGTTTAATGTAAATTGTAGACTACTATATATGCAACGGTCAACGATTGCATCTGTTTGCATATTTTCCTTCTCGCTTTTACATTGATGTCATTGAGCAATCTTTCATTTCGCCCCTTTATGATGCTCTATGTAATATATGCCGAGTCAACTCCTATGCGAGTGGATCCTTTCATCCTTACAAATTGTGCGTCATTGCCATCAGTTATGACCAGTTTCAGTGAAAGCATTTTTGAAATAATTATATGGTTCTGGCACGTTGAAAACTAATTGTTAATTGCATCACTTTTATTTCTTCCATCTACTTAACTCTCACCCTTAAGTCAATTTGATGTTTGGTTGTTGTTGGCAGTTGAAAGCGAGGCTGGCCATGCAGGTTTGTTAGGCATTAAACTTGTGTTCGTCTATCTTTGTTAGTCTTCGTCTTTCACGTCAACACAACAGAACGTGAACACGGTGCCCCGGGTGAGGAGGAAGATAAAGTACGTGACGAAGAAGAAGTTCGTAAAGAAAACGTTGAAGCGAAAAACGTTCACGCACTAGTAAAGACGGAAAAACAAATACGGTACAAAGGACAAATTGCTAGCGCCGGACCGTTGACGGAGGGCTGAAACCTGCCGGAACAGTGAAACCCATATAAGCGTACGTTCGAACAATTTCTCATCGCGACAAGTAGAGAAGATAAGCCAGATTGAGTTAAAATTGCACTATTGCTCCGAACAATCGAGAAAAGGAGCAGTGACGTATTCGATTTATTAATTTGGAATGCTGACGCAGAGAGAAAAGTATGACACGGTCATCGACAAATTCAACTGGTTTTGCACACCTTGTATAAATGTGATCGCTATGACACACAAATTGCTAACTATGAAGCACGGGCAGATGACAGTTGACGAATATGTCACTGCACTACATAATGTTGCCAGATATTGCAACTTAGTAGGGCGTGACCAATACGAGAGAATGATCATTCAAGCGTTGTTGTTCGGCATAGAAAATTATCGTGCAAGAAGACGACTGTTTGAGCGTCAATACTTCTCATCGGATGTAGCGATTGCAACGTGCAGGGCATTGGAAGCGGCAAGGGAAGACCTCAGAGCAGTCCAGCACACAACGGAAGAAACAGTTCATTCCATAAAGCTTGCTTCGCACAGATACGCTAAACCCATGGAATACGCATATGAAAGCTGCAGAAAGTGTGTAGAGAGTCACCCACAGCGAAAGTGCAAAGCACAAGGAAAGTAATGCTACAAATGAGAAAACAGATAAAGCTAACCTAGTACGAAGTTCTCAGCAAGAATGGAACTATTCATCTGAAGAATCGACGAATAGAATACACGTATCGAAACGTTAAAGGAAGATGTGTGTGTGTGTGTGTGTGTGTGTGCGTGCGTGCGTGCGTGCGTGCGTGCGTGCGTGCGTGCGTGTGTGTGTGTTGGTATATATCCTAATAAAAGTGCATACGTATATCGAAGAGAGATAGCTTAGCAAAGGTAGGGGGGTCTTGTTTCCCATCAGGTCTACTGGAACAGCGGCTCTAGTCCCACCCCAGGACCAACTTAAGACAACACTAATTGATAGTACATCAATGGATAATATTATTTAAAGCTTGCATTTTAAATAGGCTGTCATTTTGAGACGCCCCCTCAGTGTAAATCCGCGGTCGAACGTGCAGGTCGTCTTAATCTTGGTACACTTCGAATGTAGCGTCGAGGCAGGTAAGTGGCTAGCTCGTAATCCACAACAAACTTATCAGGTTATACAGGTTGTTTTCAGGTTATATAGGTTGTTGCATTCGCATTAATATTCTTTGGCACATAAACGCATAGTTTAAATTACCACATTTACTGGCGTAAATTGTGTACCTAATAGAGGCGTTAGAGCTTGTCGAATCACCGCGATACGATAATATAATTCCCTGTAGTATGGGACAGGACCCGATTGTTAATATACTATGTATATCGTTCACACATTATCGATACCACTGGGCTATTTATCCTATGCATTATTCCGTTGAGTCTCTTTATGTCGACCCGGCCGACACGGAGCACACGGCGCCTCACCCACATCCAAGTTATTTACGTCTTCTTTTTCTGTGCCTAATTTTCAGAAACGTACAGCGCCACGTTCCAGACTAACACGGCCACTTATTTGACACTGAGCGAAAACTCAGTAGTGTTGAGCAGCGATAACGCGCTTTAATCGACACATTTAGACGATGCGTCAGTCGCGGCTGTAATATAAATGACAGGCCTACTGTAATTTATTACTCTACGCTGTTTTATGTCTCTTCACCCCACTGACACAAACATTAACGTTCTACCCTCTCTGCTGCAATGTCAATGTTGTATTTAGTTACCTACCAAACTAACAGTCTTCAGTATAACCTGCGGCTTCTTAATGTAGGTTGAATAGTCAAAGTGGTCAGTCGCCATACCTGCTCTGTAAACTCCGCCACCTTTCGTGTTCGACTACTGTCACGTGTTCGTGACGTCATAGATATAGGGTAGTGCGGGGTTTGTTGCTGTCCTCTGTCATGTGTCAGAGAGAGCAGGCGCGTCATCGGGGTTTTGAGAAGGGGGTTCGGGCGTACACAGTAAGCCGGGAATGTCAGGGATGATGTCAAGTAACGTTATTTATATACCTATAGGATTACTGTCACAACAATATGTATTTATTGCGTTTGTTGCGGGGAAAATATCGACGACCAGCATCGGTGTCAGCCTCATGCAGAACTTCAAGGATAAAGAGGAGAGCAACAGCATTGCTTGTGTTTATTGCATTTTAATAACATTCCAAATAGTCTCAATAAAGTTGAGTTTATGCCGGCGGGAGGTAACACCCCATTGGAACGTTCGGAGTTGACATCTCGCAAGCGATACGACAGGTCGGATATATTCTAATATTTTGTCGCCGAAACAAACCCGATTCTGTCTTCGTACACGGAAGTAGGAACACCGTGTCCAGTGACGCATCTAGGATCTCACAAAGGAGGAGGCCTATGGGGGAGGGCAAGCTCCGTCGTAAATTAGTCTACCATACTACCATATAGTGGCGCAACTCGTTATATACGAAAAAACATCCCAGACAAATGAGCCAAAGGGGTTCATGGTCCAATGGGGGTAATGGTCCAACCCCCCCAAGTTACAGCCTTCCTCTTGTTGCACAGTGGAGGCGAGACGGTGGTGACAGTGAGCGACAATCGGTGACACACACTACCGCTGTAACGTCCTCCGCGTTGAAGCTCATTAGTTCACTTTCATGTCAAGAGCACCTGGCTGGCTGACGAGAAAAGGTTGTGGCCCGAGTATGTCAGTGTTGAACAACAGTACCCGATTCATTGTCTCACACGAAGCTTTGACCGTACAATACATATCCTTGTCTAATAAAAATTGTCAACTACTATAATTATTCAACGGTCAACGATTGCGTCTGTTTGCATATTTGTTTTCTTGATTTTACTTTTATCTCATTCAACAATATTTTATTTCTACCGTTTAATTATTCACTACTATATCCGTGCAGTTGTCAATATTATGCATCTAGTGCATATTGTGTTTTACAACCCTGACCAGTTTCACTTTCATTTTTGAAGTAACTAAAATAACCACGTGAGCCACTTTTTATTATTTTATTATTCCACATATATATTTCTGAGTAACGCATGAATTATAGATCTGTGTTTCCAATATATTTCCATTAGTAGAGTGTAGATGTTTCCAATATACACTTAATATCTAAAATATAGTTATTTCCAAAAAACAATGTAACATATAACGTAACATAATATGAAGTTACCTATATGTACATATTCTTGTATTTAAAAAACAAGGTTTGACCCATAATTCTCAATTCTGCGTAGATCTACCACAAACATATATCTGCTATTAACTGAAGTAAATATTATTCATGATTAGAAAGTTCGTAACGTTTCGATAGCAGTTAATCTAGAATAAACAGAAGAAAATTTTCTTGAATTTCTCGCTCGGCATGCTGAGTATTAATAAATGTAGCATTCATTAAAATAGAAAATATATTATATAATATTATCGACATTTCAATATATAAGGATTTAATTTCTATGGCTGAAAAACCGCACTATGTTCAGCAAAGTGACTAACTGTTATACTTCGTGTTACTATAGTACACACACTTATGTGTAAAACAATCCAGATTTATCCAGCAACCACTATGATAGTTATATAAAGTATACTTGTCTACTTATAATGTTCGCGGGTAACACAACTATACACAGTAACAGCCGATTAGAACTCCCAGCACATGAAACCTGTTATACCTATCAGTACCATTCAAGAAGCCAACTTCCGGCTACTTGGACTTGGTGCAGCGACTTGAATTTGGTGTAGATCATTTACAGAAATACGCGGAATATCAAATAGAATAAGTATTACTATTGCATATATATTATACACGAACGTATTGTAGACATATATTAGGAAACAGGTTTTGTTAATTATTAGTCAGAGGGAGTATTTTAGAGTAAGTTAGTTTCGGATTCTGTCAGGGAATTCAGCGAGCGTTAATAGGGGTGTTTACAATTCGAAAATTGAGAATAGTCAGTAACATTGAATATTGGTTAGAATAAGTATTAGTATTATACATATATTGTTCACCAACTTCTTGTAGACATATATTAAGAAACTGTTGTTGTTAACAGAGTTAGTATTTTTTTTCCCGGATTCAAACTCAACGGTCTGACGAAATGTTTACCTAATAAGATCCGTACTTTTGCCATTCCTGTTCGGTCCTGGAATCGCTAAAAGAGAAATTTACCTACCGGGTAGTGTTCTAAATGGGTACTAGTTATAAATATTGGCTTGATCAGTGAGCTTTCGCTGCCGATGTGATGTAATCGAAGTTTTTAAATGTCCAACTAACATCTCCGGATTCCCGCCAAACTGTCGGCCATCTTTGTTATTTTTCTTGACTTCCAAGGTAGGTGCACAAATTACAACTAGGGATGCAGGTAAGGTCATTTAATATAAGTTAGTTAAACATGGAGACGAAACAGATCACTAGGCCTATTTAAAGTCTATATGTGACTAATAGTAAGATAAGCAAAGCGATATTAACAAAATTTTTGACAGGAGCACCCCTGCATGTTATCTTTTCACTGACAGGCTTTTCGGCAGGATGTTTCCCCAGAATCGCCCTGGAGTACATCTACAGTACTGTCTATAGACTGCTTTTCAAAAGCAGTGGTAGCACAAAATCCTGCCTCCCTGCACGTACTTCTCAAGTACAAAGCACTTGAAATCAAGGTTAAAATTGTAATTCAGATTGGCAAAGCTATATGTTGACATAGGTAAAAATCTTATAAATAGAACTAAATATTCAGTCAAATACAAATAAGAAAAATGGCAACAGCAAGAAAGCAGAGGAGCACAAGCCAAAGTACTCATGTAAATGAATGTAATGTCTGCTTGAAAGATGTGAAGGGAAAGCATAAAGCTATGGCTTGTGAAATTTGTGAAAAGTGGTATCACATTGAGTGCCAGAACATCTCTGAACAAGTTTATGAGTTCCTTGTCAAAGAAGGGAACAGTGTGCACTGGTTTTGTGACAAGTGCAATGGTGCAGCAGCAAAAATCTACAAAATGGTATGTGCAGTAAAAGTCAAACAAGATGAAATAGAAACGAAGGTGGACTTTGTGACAGAAAAGGTCGAGCTCCTAGAGAATGCGATGGAAGCTAAGATGGATGCAAAAATAGCAGAGCTCAGGAGAGACCAAGAAGAGATAGAAAAACGCAGGACAAACCTAATAATATACGAGGTAGCAGAATCAAACAGCCCAGACAGTGGAGAACGCAAAAGGGATGACGAACACAAAGTGAGGTCAATATTCAGAAAGTTGCAAGTGCAGGAACCAGATGTAAAGTCGGTCAGCCGACTAGGCAAGAAACAAGATGGGAATGTTCGGCCAGTCAAGGTAGTCTTTGGCAGCGAGAGAAATAAACAGGCCAATATGAACAGGGTGAAATCACTGAGAATATCCAAACAGCAAGACGATGCAGATGTATTGAAGGATATACATATTGCTCCGGACATGACTCAGAGACAACGAGAGGAGCGCAGAGGATTGATGAAGGAGTTGGAGAAGCGTAAGCAAGAAGGAGAGAAAGATCTGGTCATACGAAATGGCAGAATAGTCCAAAAAAAAGTTTTTCGGAGGGAGGGAAATTCAACTGATCAGACAGGACAAGAGAGAAAACACTAAGAAAGCAGTGAATCACACCAAAAAAAAGAATCACTGATAGCACAATCAGCACATGTGACTGATGAGGTACAGGTGGCACAACAAGCACAACATGAGACTGATGAGGTTCAGGTGGCACAACAAGCACAACATGAGACTGATGAGGTTCAGGTGGCACAACAAACACAAGTTGGAAAAAGCACAGCACGATCTGCACCAATTATGAACAAAATAAATTGTATGTACACAAATGCGGACTCACTTATGAATAAACTATCTGAATTAAAAGCACAAGTGACACAATCACAACCAATGATTATAGGAATCACAGAGGTGAAACCAAAGAAATGTAGGTTCAACATAGTACCATGTGAACTACAACTAGAAGGATATGAATTATTCTCAAATTTGGAGAAAGACGGGAGGGGAATATGCCTATATATTCATAGGACACTTAAACCTACCGAGTGTACCATAAATAATACTGCAACATTTGAAGAATGTGTTTGGGCAGAGGTACGATTAGCCGGAAAAGACAAGATACTTATTGGGTGCATATACCGTAGCCCAAACAGCAGTGATACCAACAATGAAAAATTATGCCAACTAATAGGCAAGATAAACGAGGCAAATGCTTCCCACATCCTAATGATGGGAGATTTTAATTATCCACACATTGACTGGGTGGATGATTCAAAGATTTGTGAGAAAGCAAGCAGAACAGAAAACCAGTTCCTGGAAAGCATTAGAGATGCTTTTCTTACACAACATATCATGGAACCAACACGCTACAGGGTAAACCAAGTCCCACATCTATTAGACTTGATATTTACAAATGAAGACGAAATGGTAAACAACTACGATATAAAGGATCCTCTCGGAAAGAGCGACCACTGTTTGATCACATTCACGTACCAATGTCAAACACCAGTTACAGGTCAAAGTGGCAAATCATTTCTGTATGAGAAAGGAAACTATCAAAAATTACGAGGAATGCTGCAAGATGACTGGGAAACCAAATTCGTGAACCTTGATGCAGAGGAGAGCTGGGAATTGCTTATAAGTAGGCTTAAACAGGCAGAGCACGAGTGTATCCCAAAGAAGAAATCAGGGCAAACAAGAAAATATAAGCCAGTATGGATGAATGCGAAAACACTGGACAAAGTGAGAAAGAAACATAGGGCTTGGAAAAAGTACCTACGGACAAAGGAATGGAAAGACTACCTAGATTACACCAAAGCTAGGAATCAAGCAAGAAAGGCTACTCGACAAGCAGTCAAGACACTGGAGCAGTCCATAGCAAAATATATAAAAAGTAACCCAAAGCATTTCTGGAGCTATGCTCGGTCAAAGATGAAAACAAGACCAAGAGTTGGTGATCTCCAAACGGAGGAAAATGCAGAACTGACAACCACAGATAAAGAGAAGGCAGAGGTCCTGTGTAAATTCTTTAGTGATGTCTTTACTAGAGAAGACCTAATAAATGTGCCAACATTTGAGGAGCAACAGGGAATTGATAATCTAGATGATATCAACTTCACTGAGGATGATGTGGAAAAGAAATTGGAAAACCTCAAAATCGGGAAATCACCAGGTCCTAATGGCATACATCCCCGGGTACTAAAAGAGCTTGCTAAAGAATTGAAAATGCCACTGTTCATCATATTTAGGAAGTCACTGGATACAGGCGTACTACCAAAAGTCTGGAAAATTGCAAATGTATCGCCAATATTTAAGAAAGGCAGTAGACACCTAGCGGCAAACTACAGGCCAGTTAGCTTGACGGCAGTGGCATGTAAAGTCATGGAATCCCTGGTCAAAGATGCCATAATAACACACATGGAAAAAAACAAATTAATTGCAGACCAGCAACACGGTTTCATTGCTGGGAGGTCATGTACCACACAACTAATCTCAACATTGGAAGACTGGACAAAAATTTTAGACGATGGAGAATGTGTAGATGCAATATACATGGATTTAAAGAAGGCTTTTGACACAGTACCACACCAGAGACTGCTTGCTAAGTTAAAAGGATACGGAATAAAGGGAAAACTTCTTAAATGGATTGAAACATTTCTCACCTGTCGCAAACACTGTGTATTAGTAAATGGAGCAGCATCTTCGTGGTCGGAAGTAGTAAGTGGGGTACCACAGGGCAGTGTCCTTGGACCTATTCTTTTTATACTATATATTAATGATTTAACAAATGTTGTAACATGTGACATGAAGATTTTCGCAGAAGATACAAAAATATATCACAAAACTTCAACGAGGCAAGATTGTATAAACCTACAGAAAGACATAGACAGATTACAAGACTGGGCTGAAAAGTGGCAGTTGAAATTTCACCCAGATAAATGCAAAGTTCTAAGAATTGGACATGGACACCCAGAATTTACTTATACTTTGACAACAGAAACAGGTGCAAATCCTCTGGAGTGTAGCCATGTAGAGAAAGACCTGGGCATCCTAGTTGATGACCAGTTAAAATTTACACAACAGATACAGCATGCAGTGTCAAAAACAAATAGATTGCTGGGTGTAATACGACGAACATATCAATACCTGGACAGGACAACCTTTCTACATTTATATAAGGGACTAGTCCGTCCTACTTTGGAATACGGAGTGGTAGTCTGGTCACCACAGTACCAGCATGATATTGATGCTCTGGAGGCTGTCCAGAGAAGAGCTAGTAGGATGGTCCCAGTACTGAGACATTTAGATTACGAATCTAGATTAAAGGCATTAAATTTACCAACACTGACCTATCGTCGTTTACGAGGAGATATTATTGATGTGTATAAATACTTGCATGGCATTTTTACCTTTTCGCACGATATGTTTAACAAAGACTTGTACGAAGGCACACGGGGTCATTCTCTAAAGTTGTTCAAGGACCGAAGTAAACGGGAATTAAGGAGGCATTTCTTTGGCCAGAGAGTCATTAATATTTGGAATTCACTTCCGGACACCGTCGTCACTGCACCGTCAGTAAATACGCTTAAAAATCGACTAGACAAATACTGGCGAAACCAGGCAGTCAAATACGACTACAAAGCCACACTAAGATTAACTAAGAGCGGTACATAGGCAGATTTTGCCTGAAGACCGAAGAGGATATGTATGTATATGTATGTATGTAAAAGGGAGTTTGTTTACAGGTCATTCAACCCGTGCATCGAGCTATCGTTTACATTGGCTAATATATATATATAACATAAAGTGATTTATTTACTTAAATTACATACATAATGTAATATCTGACATAGTGGTAGTCAACGTTTTCGGTAAAAAGGAATTAACAGCAGGATTTTAGCGTAAATTAGTACACACTGACTTCGTTGTTTTGTTACACAGTGTTCTCCGTATTCGCTAGGTGGCAGGATTTTTAGCCTAAAGTGTTCTTTTGATCACAAAAACAGCCTTATTCAAGGCTAACGTAGCAAACTAATTAAAACTAAATTGTATGATGGCGCCGTGCAAACGGCAGTTAAAGGCCACAAGGCACTTAATTTGTGGCAGTTGCAGTAACTGGGTGGATTTCGTCAAGTCTGGGTGCGAGAAGTCTTGGGCTGAGGTCCAGGCAGATAGTTTTAGCTTTGAGTGTAGGGGATGCGCAAGGATGAAGGAACTAGAGGTGGAGTTGGAAGAGCTGAGGTTGCTCGTTGTGGCAATGGTGGGAAGGGAACAGGGGAGTTATGCCAGTAGTTCGGGTGGGGGAACTGTAGACGATAAAGTGGGGAAAGACACAAGAGATGCTAGGGAGAGCTCACCTCAGCCTGGGAGGAAGCTGAGAGGAGGGAAGGTGACAGGTCATGGGGAGACAGGACGTAAGGAGACGGGAAGGAAAGGAACGGGAGGGAAGACAACCAGAGTGAAGGAGAGGGGAGTAGGGGAGACAGGAGGGAAGGAGAAGGGAGTGGGGGAGACGGGAGGGAAAACAACCGGAGTGAAGGAGAGGGGAGTAGGGGAGACGGAAGGGAAAACAACCGGAGTGAAGGAGAGGGGAGTGGGAGAGACAAGAGCAAAGGAGTGGGAAGTGGGGGAGACAGGAGGGAAGGGGTCAGGACAGAATGTGATGGAGGGGATCGAAAGGAAGAGTTATTCTGCAGCAGTGATAGAGGGGGTGAGGAAGAGAGCGAGGGTGTTTGTGGGGGATTCGATAGTTAGGAAGACCGACAGAATCTTAAACAAGGGAGATGATGAGGTGGTCTGCTTGCCTGGAGCCAAAATAGAGGAGATAACTGAGAGGGTAAAAAAACATCGTAGGCTCGGGTAAGGGTGGATCTGTTTTAGTACACGTAGGGACAAATAACGTAGAGAGGGAGGGTACAACTGCCATAGTTAGGAAATATAGGCAGTTGGTCAGAACACTAAAACAGACGCGGGTTGAGCAGGTAATACTATCAGGGATTTTACCTGTAATGGGCAGGAGGGGTCACAAATATCGAAATTGTCGGGGGATGGCAATTAACATGTTAGTCCAGAGGCTGTGTAGGGAAGAGGAAGTTGGATTTGTGGATTTATGGGGAAGTTTTGTTGGGAGGGCAGATATGTACATGAAGGATGGGCTTCATTTAAGTGGAAAGGGGGCGGCAGTATTCGCGGACAAACTTTCAGCAGCAGTAGATAGCGACTTGGGTACAATGACAAATATTTTTGGAAGTAAACATTCTTTAAACTAGAAGTGCAGGGGGGTTACCTAGAGGTGTCTCAAACAGAACAATAGGCCACTAGCACAGATAAACCAATATCAAATCATCAGAAAAACATATCTGTAAAAGGTTATAGATGCGTATGTTTAAATGCAAGGAGCATAGTAAATAAGAAAAACGAATTAAACATTATGGTAGAAGATATTGAACCTCACATAATTGGTATAACTGAATCATGGGCCAACATAGATATAACAGATGCTGAATTAGGACTGACAGGATACGTAATGTTTAGGAAAGATCGAATAGGAAGAAGGGACGGGGGAGTTATTTTATATGTTAAAGAATCTATTCAGGCTTATGAAATAAAACTAGAAAGGGAAGCAGATTGCGATGAAGCTGTTTGGTGCAAAATTGTTTCAGGAAATTCAAAATTAACTATTGGATTAGTTTACCGAAGTCCAAACATAAACGAAGAGGACAACACAAAAATAAAAAACGCTATAAAGGAAGTTAGTAAAGGGGAATGTATCATAATGGGAGATTTTAACCATGGACACATACAATGGAATTCTCTAGAGAGCACAGGGATTGAGGATCAACAATTTCTAGGTTTAATCCAGGATAGCTTTCTTACTCAGCACGTACTAGAACCAACCAGGGGAGAAAATGTATTATATATAGCTTTGTCATCACAAAAAGAATTAGTGGACAATGTAAAAATATTTGAACCATTGGGTAATAATGACCATAATCAAATACATTTTGACATCAATGTAAAATCAGAAAGTAAAAATAAGAAAACGTACAAGAGAAACTTCCACAAAGGTAACTACAAAGATATGAGAAAATACTTAGCACAGCTCGATTGGAATAACATGCTGATGAATAAGACCGCAATTGAATGTTGGAATATTCTAAAATATGAAATTGAGAGTATCATCGATAAATTTGTTCCCTTCCGAAAACAAGGAAAACGGTGTAGAAAGAAACACTTGTCAAAAGAGGCTATTAGAAAAATAATGCTAAAACAAACTATGTGGAGGGTTTATAGGCGTACCAGAAAGGAAGAAGACTATGCAAAATACAAAGAGGCACTTAATGCAGCTACAACTGAAATCAGACAATCTAAAAGAAACTATGAGCAAAAACTGGCATGTAACATAAAAAATGACAGCAAGAGTTTTTATGCATATGTCAGGAGTAAACAAAACGTACAAGACAAGGTTGGACCTCTAGAAGACAGTGCTGGAAATATAATATCACAGGGGTTTTTAATGGCGGAAGACCTAAATGGTTACTTCAGTTCAGTGTTTACCAAAGAAGATATTAGTTCATTACCAGTTGCTGATGCTAAATTTCAGGGGGCTAAATCTGAATATTTAGGACCGTTAGTTGTAACTCCAGAATTGGTAGCTAAGAAAATAAAGGCAATGAAGGATAACAAATCACCGGGAGTGGATGGGATTCCTCCAAAATTACTAATGGAAACAGTAGATCAAATTAGTATACCACTTGCAAGAGTATTCAACTTGTCATTAAAAGAGGGAGTTGTTCCGTTTGAATGGAAAGAAGCAAACATCATACCATTATTTAAAAAGGGTTCGAGAAATCAGAGAATTACAGACCAGTGAGTTTAACGTCAGTGATTTGTAAATTATTAGAAAGGTTAATTAAACAAATATGTTATGTTTTTTGGAAGAAATCACTAAGTGGATAGACGTGGGATCGCCAGTAGATATTATCTACTTAGATTTTCAGAAAGCTTTTGACAAAGTGCCACATCAAAGATTGCTACTTAAATTAAAAGCCCATGGTATCGGGGATAGCATAACTGACTGGATAGAACAATGGCTGACTGACAGAAGACAACGAGTTGTAGTAGATGGAGAAGTTTCAAATTGGAAATCGGTTTTGAGTGGGGTACCTCAAGGATCAGTATTAGGACCTATATTATTCTTAATTTATATCAATGACTTGGACGACAGTATAACAAGTAACGTACTGAAATTTGCGGATGACACAAAACTGTTTAGAAAGGTTAATACTGATGGTGATAAACAACATTTACAAAACGATCTAGACAGATTAGTGAAATGGTCTGAGAAATGGCAGATGCTGTTCAATTTTGGGAAATGTAAATGCCTACATACAGGACATGGGAACTTGAATGTAAACTATAAAATGGGAGATACTGTTCTGGGTACTACTGTAAAAGAAAAGGACTTAGGAGTTACAATAAGCGCTGATATGAAAGTTTCAGAGCAGTGTGGTATTGCAGCTTCAAAGGGTAATCAAATTCTTGGATTGATTAGAAGAAACAATACATACAAGGGAAAAAAGTTAATTATACCTCTTTATAAAGCAATAGTTAGACCTCACTTAGAATACTGTATACAAGCATGGAGACCATATCGTAAGAAGGATATAGATACGCGTGAACGCATACAAAGGAGAGCAACTAAAATGATTCCAGAACTTAGAGACCTTAGTTATGAAGAACGCCTGAAAGAATGTGGTTTAACAACTCTAGAGACAAGGAGGTTAAGAGGAGATCAGATTGAAGTTTTTAAGATATTGAATGGGTATGAAAATATTGATAGAAATATATTTTTCTCACTCAAGAAGGATAGCAGAACTAGAGGACATGAGGTAAAATTAGTAAAGGATCAATGTAGATTGGACATCAGGAAGCACTCGTTCTCACAGAGGACAATAAATGAATGGAACAAATTGTCTACAGATTGTGTAACTGCTAGCAGCGTGAATATGTTTAAAAACAAGGTTGACACATATATCAGGAGGGCGGGTTATAAGTAGGTGAACATTGTTGGACTCTCGATAAGCCAATGGCTTCCTTGTCCACTTGCCATCTGGGCCTTTGGCTTGGATGGCAAATCTTGTTAAATCTTGTTAAAGATAAACACTCTCTAAACACCCACGTTAAGCCTCGTATCTCAACCTCCACGGGTTTGGGGCCAAATCATCAATGTTGTGGCTGGGTAAAGGCGATGTCCCCTTATTCCCTTTCTGCACGCTACAACAACTGAAATGCATCGGTAGAAAGTTGTCATCGGTCACTCCTGGCATAGATATCGGCGTTGAACTTCGAACGACGTTAGGATCCTTACTGTAGTGATGGAAGACAAAGACCCCACCGACTCCCGTCCGGGCTTTCGTGGACTCGGTCTACAGTGGACTCGGTCTACATTATCTAGAGTGGACTTGGTCTACAGTGTCTACAGTGGACTCGGTCTACAGTGTCTACAGTGGACTCGATCTACGATGTCTACAGTGGACTCGGTCTACAGTGTCTACAGTGGACTCGATCTACGATGTCTACAGTGGATTCGGTTTACAAAGTCTACAGTGGACTCGGTCTACAGTGTTTACGGCGGACTCCGTCTACAGTGTCTACAGTGGACTCTGGCTACAGTATCTACAGTGGACTTGGTCTACAGTGACTACAGTGGTATCGTTCTACAGTAACTACAGTGGACTCGGCCTACAGAGTCTACACTGGACTCGGTCTACAGTGTCTACAGTGGACTCGGTCTACAGTGTCTAAAGTGGACTTGGTATACAGTGTCTACAGTGGACTAGGTCTAATGTGGCTACATTGCACTCGGTCTACAGTGGACTAGCACTCGGTCTACAGAGGTCTATAGTGTCTACAGTTGACTCGGTCTATAGTGTCTACGGTGGACTCGGTCAACAGTGTCTACGGTGGACTCGGTCTACAGTGACTACAATGGACTTGGTCTACAGTGTCTACAGTGGACTCAGTCTACAGTGTCTACAGTGGACTAGGTCTACAGTAGCTACATTGCACTCGGTCTACAGTGGACTAGGTCTACAGTGTCTACAGTTGACTCGGTCTATAGTGTCTACAGTGAATTATATCTACAGTATCTACAGTGGACTCGGCCTACAGTGGACTCTGTCTACAGCGTCTACAGTGGACTCGGTCTACAGTTTCTACGGTGGACTCGGTCAACAGTGTCTACGGTGGACTCGGTATACAGTGACTACAGTGGACTTGGTCTACAGTGTCTAAAGGAGTGGCCTCGGTCTACACGCATGCATCCGTGATGGAGGAATCCTCGTTGTACGAAGGCACAATCCAGTTTTTATCGGCAACAAAATATCGTATCATTTACCGTTTACCGTTTTGAATTCATAATCAAGTTGCGCAGTGGTGATATGCTGAGTGGCGCCACTGTCGGGCATATTGGTATGCTCGCACGGTCGCTCTTCGCTATCCGACAGATGGCAGCAGCAAACCTCCAACTGCCCGCATGTCTGTGACGTCACGGACACCTGCCAGTAGTCGAACTTGGAAGGTGGCGGAGCTTATGGGGCGGGCATGGCGACTGGCCACTTCGATTGTTCTGCCTACATTAAGAAGCCACAGGTTTTACTGAGGTCCATTGGTTTGGTAGGTAACATCATATCTTACTAACGTGTTTCCAGCTACAACACTGACGTCGACGCAGTGAGGATGGAACGTTAGTGGTTGTGTCGACGCAGTCGAGCGAGGCGACCTTCAACAGCGTAGAGTGATAGACGACAGAACCATTTTGATAATTTATTACTGCCGCGACTGACGTGGCGTCTAAATGTGTCTATTAATTAGCGTTTTCGCTACCAACGCTACAGCGACTTTGCTCAGTGTGAAAATATACAATTAGCCAAGTCAAGTCGCGGCGCTAGACGGTTATGAAAGTTGGGCCCTGTAAAAGACAGACGAAAATAACTTGGATGTGGGTGTGGCGCCGAGTGCCCCGAGTCAACTGTGTTGACAGGAACACGGGCAACTGAATCAGCTTGAGCCCCTGTAACTAATATATAATATAACAGGGTATGCAGTTAGGAATGACCCCACTCACCTTTCAACATCCGTATCTGGGCGTTGCGATGCCTAATCCGATTACTACGACCATACACAAATGGATTTCTCATGAAAAGAGGTATGTTAACGACTGTACGCACAGCTAGAATCTATGACGAATACGATCACGTGATAATATTACCGGAAGGAGGAGCGACATCCCTTGTTAGCCAAATAGAATGATTTTAATTTGTTATAGCAATTGTAGAAATTTTTAAATAACATAAATAACTTACCAAAACGTTATGTCTTCCGTAATCTTCATTGAGAAAATGTCACTTGTTCGTCACGTGTTTGACCTTTGCAAGAAGATTATCGACGCACACCTCTCACCTGCTGTAGAACGTGTCAGACTGATCATTGTCTCCTTTTGTTGGGTAGACTATTTGGCTAACAAGTGATGTCGCACCTCACTTCCGGCAATATTGTCACGTGATCGTATTCGTCGTAGATTCTTGCTGTGCTTACAGTCGTTAACATACCTCTTTTCATAAGAAATCCATATATGTTTTTAATGACAAGTAGGTATAATGAAAGTTTATTCATTGGGACATTTGTGTATGGTCGAAGTATTCGGATTACGCATCGCAACGCCAAGATACGGATGTTGAAAGGTGAGTGGAGTCATTCCTAGTTGCATACCCTGTTATATATATATATATATATATATATATATATATATATATATATATATATATATATATATATATATATATATATATATATATATATATATATATATATATATATAATATATATATATATATATATATATATAATATATATATATATATATATATATATATATATATTAGTTACAGTAGCTCAAGCTGATTTAGTTACCCGTGGACAGGAAGACGAATGTCTGGATGCGACAACAGGTCGGTGTGTCGGAAGAGGTGGTGTTAGCACAGCTGATGCGTCGAAACCTGGACGTTAGAAACAGCGAAGCCACAGCCTGGTATTAACAACAATTGTCGAAGAGAAGGAAGGAGGAAGATGATCGGAGACGTGAGGTAATAGATGGTCGGAGACGTGAGGTAATGGATGGTCGGAGACGTGAGTTAATGGATGGTCGGAGACGTGCGAATTGCACGGGATGGGCCTGGATCCGGAATGGCTGAATGATGTCGACCGCCCGCAAGGACTATGGCTGACCTGAGCAAGATGAAGTCAAAAGAATACGTGCGAAAGCAGTAATGCATTACTTATGATGTATAATGGTTATTTTCAAACACCGGTGTAACAATGGTTATTTTCAAACACCGGTATAATAATAAAAGAGGATAATTTATGTCCGCGAGAGTAAACGACATTTTGTGACGACTCTGCATAAATTATGTCACGTGAAAGAAAACGACGTTTTGCTACAACCAACCAATATTTGTTCCCGTCTGGTGAGACTCACACATGTCTATAATGTGGAGGTCTGCACCACCTCTTTGGGAAGAGTATTCCAATTCACGACAGTCCTGGGAAGAACGATATCCTGTGTAATTCCGTTCTGATTAAGGGTTATATGAAGATATCTAGGTGTGTACTGTGTATGTCTGAAACAACGAGTCATCGGGAAGATATATTGATTAAATTCATACTTAAGCTGTTGTTGACCATCTTATACAATAGTGTAAGTCTGGAGTTGAGTCGCATTACTTTGTCGAATTTCAGGTGTTCTCCGCGATCGTGTTTGGCTCAATCTTTTCTGATGGTTACTACAATGGCGAATGTGTGTTTGAGAACTATCTCTCCTGTTCCTTGGGCATCTCCGTCGGCGTTATTGCCTTCCTCGGTCTGATGGGCTTCCTCGTTCTCGACGCGCTCTTTGGCAACATCAGCAGTGTGCGGCGACGTAAATATGTCGTCCTCGCTGACATAGCCTTCTCAGGTACGTTATAGGCGCTCGAACGAATTGAATGTTCATCAAATAATAATAATAATTAACTTCTATGGCGCCTATATCATCAGGAACCTCAGCTCAGAGGCGCAACAAAACATAATCATTAAACATAATCGTGAATGCAATGCAATGTGGAATAGACAGACGTATCTTGAGTTTTTTTTCGGAAAATAGCAATAATTTCAGATGTTTTCCATACCCTAGGCGCAGCGACAGAGAAAGCACGTTTACCCAAGTTAAGTTTTGTTTTAGGTACAATAAGTTGTTGTGAAGTTGATGATCTTAGCTGCCTAGTGATATTTGAAAGATGCAGGAGACTAGCCAAGTAGGGTGGTTGTTGTGTAGATACAGCACGATATGTAAAAGTGGATAGCTTAAAAAATTAATTCGGTAAGAAACTGGAAGTCAGTGTAACTGTTTAAGTAGTGGTAGTGACGGTGAAAACCGAGGCGCCCTGAGAACCACACGTGCCAGACAATTTTGTACTCGTTGATATTCTTGCGTGCGTACATGCGTGCGTACGTACATGCGTGTGTTAATTATTGCGTGTGTTAATTAACTATTATTGTCATAAATTAGGAATTAAACTTCACTTGGACATTTGACATTTTATTTTGAGAATATGTGGACAGTGATAGAAGTTTGAGTGTTGGAACACGTTAACAAACTGGTCATGTGACTGTCGTTGTAGGTTTCTGGACTTTCATGTGGTTCGTCTGCTTCTGGTATATGACGAACGGTTTGTCAAAGAATTATCATCCTGTGCGGGAACAACCGGAATACTATTATAGGAGGTCGCAGAAGCACAACGCGATGCAGGCCGGTATTGCCTTCTCGGTCCCAGCCTTTGTGAGTGTCACTTGTTAAATATATCAGAATGGTTATATCTCTATTCTTGTAGACCAAAATGCAAGTTCCAGTGAATCACAGAGTGGTGTCATTCGAATGTATATTAGTGTGACAGACATCACAGAGTGGTGTCCTTCGAATGTTTATTAGTGTGGCACACATCACAGAGTGGTGTCATTCGAATGTATATTAGTGTGACAGACATCACAGAGTGGTGTCTTTCAAATGTTTATTATTGTGGCACACATCACAGAGTGGTGTCATTCGAATGTATATTAGTGTGACAGACATCACAGAGTGGGGTCCTTCGAATATTTATTAGTGTGACACACATCACAGAGTGGTGTCATTCGAAGGTTTATTTGTGTGACACACATCACATCTGGGCCCATTACTATGCAACTAGTAAGATAACTACCGCGTTTCAAAGTGGAACATGTTATGGGTTACCAAGATGGAATCCAACTAGACAGCGTTTTCACTTTGAAATGTAATGATCCATATTATGGAGTTTATGATATTAGATAGTGTCAGCTATACGTTTTTCGCTTTACGTATATCTAGTTCCGTAACGTATTGGCACTGATGTCAGCTGCTGATCACTTGTTCCACGCCGAGACACGCAGATACTAACAGAATGGCCTTCATTGGTGAATACGTAACTTATCCGTTTTAGACGTCGTATGAAATAAGACACGCAAACGTTTTACACACAATGTGATCTAGATATCTAAGAACAGTTATAACTTAACATGAGAGAAAAAACACCAGTAATTATACTGTAGTTTTTGCATTTAAGAATTCCACCTCCCACCTATTATTGAGTCCAACCCCCACCATTTTTTAGGACCAGCCTCCCACTTCCGCTTCCTGCCACTCACCCCTCACACTTGTGCTTAAAGGTGCCTCCTCAATTCGATTTTTTTGGTAGTCTAATTTCAAATTAATTTTGTGAAAAACCTAAACCTACATAGTATCCATTGTTACATACTGGCTCATTTATGCAACTTTTTGTGTAGTTTTTGTGAAATCATCAGACAAACAATTAAATTACTTAATACTTGTTCAAGCATTAAGTGAAATAGAAATCGAAAACTTTGTCATGTGATCAGCGAGACGATTGAAGTCACGCCCACGATCGGCATTGGCTCGTAATGTTTACCATTTTGGATATCTACTATTTTGATCGTTACCAGATCTAACGACTGAAGTTCCTTCGGTGATTTTAAAAAAATAGGCATTTTTATTGAGCAAGCTGCGCACATTACATAAGATTCGAGATGGGCTGAACCAATCGAAGAAGCAGCTTTAACGGACAAATCCACCGCTTTAAACTTATAGATGGAACTGCAGTAAGTATTGAGATACGTTGGGAGCGAAAAACTTAAAGATAACTTAAACTGCCTTTTAAATTATGCGTTTTACACTCATACACCGACGCGTTTTGATGTTTGGTGTCAAGTCGGCGTTGTCGGCGTGCCTGCCTACTTTTCTTTCACGAGGAGTCACCTCCGTCTTTCTTATTGTTCTTATTGTTGTAGACGTACTGTGCATTACTTTCCGACGTTTACTTCACTTCGCATTGTTTCGGTGTTGCTCTGTGCTATGCTGTAAATAAATAATCAACACCGATAATCGAATAAGCCTTTCCTGAAGCATATGTCCACCGAATTGTTTAAATCAGCATAACAATTCGACTAATGTGCCATTGAAAGTGGCAGTCGTTAAATTTAGCTAGTGTCTCTCGACGCCCGTAGTGATCCATGAACCGAGTTAGTGGAAAATGTATTCCTGAATAAATTGAAAGGGTGTTTTTGAATTCGCGGTGTATTCAGGTGCAATAGGTCGTTTTGTATATAGTTAGTTTCCAACCAATGGATTGACGTTTTGTATTGCAGGCTGGTTTGACCATCTTGGCCGTCATGAAAGCCCGGAAGGGAGTCGGTGATGCCTTTGTCTTCAATCGTTACAGTAAGGTTACTAACGTGGTGCCAAGCTTGACGCCGATGTCTGTGCCCGGAGTGACCGAAGACAACTTTCTACCGATGCCTTTCAGTTGTGGTAGCGTGCAGAAAGGGAATAAAGGGGACATCGTCTTTACCCCGCCACCATATTGATGATGTGGCCGCAAACCGGTGGAGGGTGAGATACGAGGCATAGCATGGGTGTTTACAGTGTGTCTTGAATAATACTGATACGTACAACAGTAACTCAGGTAGGAGGTATCATGTGCTGGGAGTTCTAATAGACTGCTACTGTGTACAGTTGTGTTACCCGTGAACATTATAAGTAGACAAGTAGACAATAACATTGCTACGGATAGGATAGTACGTATGTTTATGTACGTTGGAAAATGTTGGTTTGTTTTATGTGTTACTCAGAAACGTAGGCAGAATAACGAAATGATAACTGTATTCGAATGTTTAAAAGGAAGGATGATTGTCTTCCCGTTATGTACCATGTTTAAAATGAGAAGGGCCTGGACGCGTTTGCTTTCTTTTGTATCCATATACTTTATATGATTATCATAGTGGATCAATCTGGATAGTTTTACACACAAGTGTGTGTAGAATAGTAACACGAAGTATAACAGTTCGGTTCACTTTGCTGAACGCTGGGTGGTTTTTCTGCCATAGGAAATTCAGGCCTTATATTTTCAAATGGCGATAATGTTATATATTATGTGTAATATTTTAATGAATGCTACATCTGTTATTACTCAGTATGCCGAGCGAAAAATTCAAGCAAACATTCTTTTGTTTATTTTAGATTAACTGTTATCGAAAAGTAACGAACTTTCCAATCAAGTCTATTATTTACTTCAGTTAGTAGCAGATATATGTTTGTGGTGGATCTACGCAGAATTGAGAATTACGGGTCAAACCTTGTGATTATAATGTAATATGTCAAACGCATCGCTCTATAAGTAAATAAAAAAATCTATGTTTAACTATATCCCTACGATATAATGTTGTATGATGTACAATTTTAGAGATGCATGGAAAATAAGGTTCAATTCAAATAAAAGATATATAAGTAACTTCTATGGTTTACATATTAAATGTTTTTTTTGGAAATAGCTATATTTTATATAGTAAGTGTATACTGGAAACATCTACATTCTTCTAATAAAATATATTGGAAACATATATAGTATTAAAGAAGTACGGTGATGACCATGAGTCACGACCAGAGTTGTTGATCTGACTTCCGTCTACATAACGGAAATTTGGTGGCAAAGTGAAATGATATACAGATCTACATTTCTTTGGCTACCTCGGTTACAAATCGCTCCCTAAATCAGCTCAGCGATTGTCTCTAGGATGTCTTCCTCTGGATGACTGACAGCAAATTAAAGTTAAACGCAGACAAAACTTAATTTCTCATCATTGGTACTCCAAAGCAGTGTGGCAAACTTGATGGTTTTTTCCCGACATGTATCTTGAATCAAACTAGCACACCAGCAGCCTCAACGGAGAATTTGGGAATCACTTTTGATAAGAATTTCAACTTTAGACAACATATTTCTCAAACGTGTCGTTGCTGTTTTTATCATATCCGTGATCGTCGCCGTATTCGCCGGTATATGTCACTTTCTGTCGCTAAAACTATTGCAACAGCTCTTGTTAGCAGCAGACTTGATTACTGCAATTCCTTCCTTCATAATATTGCTATCAAGGATATTACAAAACTTCAACGTGTCCAAAATTGTCTGGCTAGGGTAGTTACACGATCTCCTCGTTTCTCTCGCTCAGTGCCACTTCTAAAATCATTGCATTGACGCCCTGTGCGATATCGCATTATTTTTAAGATCTGTACAATTACCGATCAAGCCCTTTCAACCAAACAACCTGCGTATTTACATTCAATGCTCACTCCAGCAGGACAGCCCAGACAGCTTCGGTCGTCTGGTTCTGGTTGACTTTCTGTTCCCACAGTTAAGACCAACGCTGGAACTCGAGCTTTCTCGGTTGCCGCACCAACCCTGTGGAATTCACTCCCCGACAGCGTAAAATCAGCAAGAAATATAGCTTCATTTCGCCGTAATCTGAAAACCTATCTTTTCAAAATGGCCTATCCTCCTTAGCTTCTTGGCACCTCCATCCATCGGTTGACGACTTTTTGCATTGTACATGGTTACGAGAATGCCCAATCCTTTGGTTTTGTTGCACCACTGAGCTCGGATTTTCCGAGGATATTGGCGCCAAAGAAATCTTTTTATTATTATTATTATTATTATTATTATTATTATTATAAACGTGGGTATAGTCAACGGGATCAGACATTTTAAAAGTTGTTCTGTTGAAACCGTAGGCGATAGGCTGCGATTCGGGTAAACTGAACAAATCTTCGTTGATGTAGAAGTTCAAATCGAACCCGTTTCTGCAACGCGCGTCAGTCAACTCCGACCCTGCATTTGAGACGTAGGAAATGTCGACGACTCGAAGCTTACGGAAGAGCGATAACAACGTGTGCATATCTTCAATGAATGGAAAAGAACCAACACCGGCCGCATTATGTGATGCATATAATTCTTCTATCTCTGACACACATTGCATATTACGTACAACGACAGCTCGCAATCCATTATGCCGCAAACCTAAACGACCGATTCTCTTCCAAAATTGAATGTCACTGCAAAAGTCTCGGAAATCGAGCTTGCTGAATTCGCTGATTTTCATCTTATCAAGAATGACGGCATCGATGCCGCTGTTCTGGGTTTGATCGAGGGATGATATGGCGCGCGTCAGGGCTATATGTCGGTTGCAGTTGAAATTGACAAGGCGTAAATTTGCGAAGTTACTGAAGGATCCCGCTTCGATGTAGCTGATGTTCGTACCTCGTATCACCAATTGGGTTATGTTCGAATCCCGGATTGCAGAGAACATGTCACCTGTCAACCTTCGTATTTCACCGCCATTGACGTCCAGAGTAGTTAGATGAGGGAGTCTGCCGTAGACCTCTGGTAAATGTGTGTCTTCACCTCTCACGGACAGCGTATGATGGCAGCCCTGCAAACGTTCTCTTTGACAGACGGACTAAATCCAGATCGTTTCCGTGTAAGTTCAATGTTCGAAGCTGCGTGAGACCAACGAAACATCTCGTCTCCAAACGATTGATATGGTTGTGCGACAGATCCAACACAACCAACTTCGACAAAGTTCGAAAGGACTCTGCAGGAACAGTTGTAAGACACACTGCAGACAATGTACACTTGCCACCAGAGCTAAGAACGCAATAACGTGCCACATCGTTGACGTCACGTTGGTGACGTAATGTTTGTGACGTCACGTTGGTGACGATGCACAACCTGGAAGAAGGAAACACAAATAAGCGTTTGTTTAAATAACTATTATTATTCTGCGTATAATCATGCAGGCGCACGATTTACTATCACGGCGATGTCTAACTGATTAGGTAACAAGTATACCAAATTGTCCTAACAAAACAAAACAATTATTTTGGCATCCTGGTATAGCGTCAATTAGCTCTGATTTTAGGGGCTTAATAGTTCTGACTTTATATGTACCTCTCCAAATCATCCGCCACCAAGCTTTACTTTAACTTAGGATACATTAGGATTGTTCTGATCGAAGGATCCGGTTTAATTCTTCTTTTTCAGATTGTATCAACAGTTAATAATTTCAGGTTTCAGTGGTTAATAATAGTGTTTCTTTTTAATCATATACAATTGCATGGGTTGACCAGAATTTATGCAGGCTGTGTTTCAAGAGTTACAAGATTTTGCTTGTACCATTAATTATGGTAGGTCAGGGTTCAACCATTCCAGGAGGTAAAGTAGTGTCATCGGGCTACTTCGAGTGTCAATGGGCTACTTCGAGTGTCATTGGGCTACTTCGAGTGTCAATGGGCTACTTCGAGTGTCATCGGGCTACTTCGAGTGTCAATGCGCAACTTCGAGTGTCAATGGGCTACTTCGAGTGTCAATGGGCTACTTCGAATGTCAATGGGCTACTTCGAGTGTCATCGGGCTACCTCGTGTTTGTTAACATTTTGCACAAACACGGTTTATAACCGTTAATTTTCAGAACTTTCTTGATATGATCCACCTCTTTGAACTTCTTCTCTTCTTCTTTTGCAATGGTATCTCCCACTATATGGAGTAGTTGTCTAACCACTGATCGTTTGTGTACCAAGTGGTGAGTAGAATCACAACTCAGACATTGGCCTCTGTGTGCTGACTTGCAACACACTGTTCTCTTGGTTGATCCGTCGTCCTTCAAACATATACAAGCGTCGAGGAAGGATAATAGTGTCTTGTTCTGGGTCTATTGCGAACTTCATGTTAGCGTCCAGTGAGTTCAGGTGTTTGGTGAGTGAACTATGTGTGCTGTCCACTTATATCAGCCAGGATGAGGTCCTCCCCTGGTGGTTCCAACATACTCCACCTGCAGGTTCGTCCCTGCCGGTGACGCTGGCGGAGCCGTTAACTGCTGTCTCCTGTTTTTAGAAGACTCCACCATAGCTATGATATGTAGTTTTCAGGCATATTTCAAGCAGTGTGGTGATCTGGTAAGCTGGTAGTTCATATATTTCCTCGAGAGTTGCAAGTAATACTACCAATATTTGATACCATAAATATAATTAGTGCAACAAAAATCGACATTCTACGTCTTCGCCATCTGGCAATGTTAAAAACATGTGGTATTCCGAGTCAAACTCTCAAACAGTGGCACCACTCAGCATATCACCACTGTTACAAAATGGACAGTGCGGAGTGGTATGTTGGCTGGGCAACGCGGTTGTTCTATAAGACTGGCTACATTGCTGCAACTGTGAACTTAGTATACGTAGCATAATAAAAAATTCTTATACATATTTTCTACGCCAACACTATCGACAGTTGTATGCAGCTGAAATTGAGAGATTTATTGACAGCAATTAGGAGTTTACCAAATGAAATGACGATGTGCAGAATGCGCACATCAAATGTAAGTTGTGGCAGTGGTAAAATCGTGAATTACTTATATTACATTCACTGTGTGGCGCCACTGGTGTGGAGTTTGCCGAGTACCGTATGTTGGTAAATCTGACGTCATCGCGCTAAAGTTTCGCCTCACATAAACGCTTCTTTTGACTCGGCAAACCGCGAAGTATTCCAGAGTCGCGTTCAGGGTGGCAAATAGCCCCGTAGCTATTCGTCGTAACACGGAGCTTATTGCCCCAGAAGTTGACTGTGCGTTCCAGGAAGACGCCGCGTCTGGATCGCGTCGTCTCGGCCTCGGGGGACAGCGTCGTCGCAAGCACGACCGTCGTTTCAGGATTCTTGTTTGAATCGGATTTTTTTTTGGAAGTACAGTAACAATGATTCATGTAGTCAGAATTTAATTAATATTTAATCGCAACCGAATAATTTTCTAAAATAGCTTAAACACGATTATGGACTACTCTGTAAAAAAATATTTTTTATATCGTGTTCAACTTCCGGCAGGAACTGCGATGCGCCGAGCTAGCGCAGTTGACCTATAAATCTGGGCGTGACATATCACCCTGAAAGCACCCCTGGAATCCTACATCAACATTTAGGCTTATCAGCGACCAAGTGGGCGATCAATTACATCCGTCGAACCGCTATCGTTGTTTCGTTTTGAAAAACCAAAATGGAACATTTTATTTGAACAGTGTTCTATTCGTCGCTGGTATTGTTGAGATGAGAAGGAGAATTCGCTTGTTACTGCAAGGTTGATGGCGACGGCGACTGTCAAGCTTCGCTGATAGTGTCATTAAGCCGTGTGAACAAACCAACCACCAGTTCGCAACAACGCTGTCCCGTGGCGGAGCCGTAGAACTGTTGTGTAGCTACCTCGTGGGGTAACGCTATTTTAGCATTGAGTCAACGTTCTCTTTTTATAACTGGGTGAACTGAAGCAAGAACACGTATGGAAAGGCCGTGATAAAACTGCAGCACCCGTATCACATATCATATATGATTCAAGGCGTATGCTATGCAAATTTGTAGACTTTTATTAAGCGTCCCCTACTAAAATCATGAACAGTGATTATTGCATTGATTACAAAGCAGCAATGCCGGTGTCACATCTAATAAGTACCCCCCATTTTATGTGTCATCCCGTTCTGTATTATGTATATGTATGTATGTATGTATGTCTATATATATATATATATATATATATATATATATATATATATATATATATATATATATATATATATATATATATATATATATATATATATATATATATATATATATATATATATATATATATATATATTATATATATATATATGTATATATATATATGTATATATATATATATATATATATACATACATACATACATACATACATACATATATACATATATATATACATACATACATATATATATATATATATACATACATACATACATACATACATATAATATGTATGGGTTTATTAGAAGAAATATAAAATATAAGGAAACAGGGCTAATTATACCTTTGTATGAAGCAATAGTTAGGCCTCATTTAGAATACTGTATACTAGCTTGGAGACCATGTCGTAAGAAGAATGCTTGAACGTATACAGCGGAGAGCAACTAAAATGATTCCAGAACTGAGAGACCTGAAGAACGCCTAACATTCGGCTTAACAACCCTAGAGACAAGGAGGCGAAGAGGAGATATCAAACTGAAGTTTCTAAGATATCGAATTGGTATGACAATATTGATAAAAAATAATTTGTTCACTCATGAAAGATAGCATAATTAACATGAGGTAACATTAGTAAAGGATCAATGTAGATTGGACATCACGAAGTACTCGTTCTCACAGAGGACAATGAATGAATGTTGGATTCTCCGTAGGCTTCCTTGTCCACTTTCCATCTGGGCCTTTGTTAATTGGTTTAGTGAGGACTGGAATCACTTTAAAATGACGTGAATATCACGACGCATTACAAAGAGTCCTCGACTGACCAAAAGGTGAATATACAGTTGCGTCTCAGGAAACGTCACATCTTTATTTTGAATGGTTTATTTTATAATGATTAGTTACATTTAACATATTATTGTGTACATACTTTGGGGGCCGGAAGTGCATAATCTCATCAACAATCAACATCAATTGTGCGATGATCGCCAACGTCGCCAGACATGCACATGAAGGCATAACACATTTTAGTCATGGTTGCTTCCGCTATTTATGATAGCCAAGGGAGTAATATTTATATCGCGGGAGTCATTATTATCTAGGTAATGATGCCGGGAGAGGTAATTATTATGTAGATAATAATGACCAGGGGTAGGTATCATATACTTATTAGATGTGACACCGGCACAAAACCAGGGAAGGCTGATTACATGAATTTGTTTAAAAATAGAATTGACAGATATTTGATAAGGGCGGGCTACACACAGATGAGAAAATTGTTGGATTCTCGATAAGCCAATGGCTTCCTTGTCCACTTGCCACCTGGAACTTGTTGTTTGGGATGGCAATCTTGTTAAAAATGTAGTAAAATCTGTCTGGACATGCTAAAGTATTTTCGACGCAAACCCTTTCCACAATTGTATGTAACTGAAATTGAGATATTTATTGACAACAATTAGAAGTTTACCAAATGAAATGACGATGCGCGCAATCTGCACATCAAATGTAAGTTGTGGCAGTGATGAAATCGTGAGCGACATTCACTATGTGGCGCCACTGGTGGGGGTTTGCCGAGTACCGTCTATTGTCTAATTATGTAATTTTGACGTCATCGTGTAAACTGTTCTTTAGACTCGGCGGTCGCGTCCAGGTTGGCAAACAGCGCCGTCACTATTTGTCGTAACGCGGCGATTTTTGTCCCGGAAATTCCTTTTGGAAGTACAATAACAATTAATCATGTGGTCAGAATTTAATTAATATTTTATCGCAGTCGAATACAAACATAGATTAAACACGATTAGGGCCTACTTTAAGTTTATTTTATTATTTGGTTTCAAATGTATTATAAATATATTACAAAATATCATATAACGGTGATAAGTTGTATTTAAATTCTACAAAAGAGTCAGTAACAAATATTTGTTAAGCAGGCTCTGTTAAAAATAATGTTGAAGCCGTGTTCAACTTCCGACAGGCACTGTGATGCGACGAGATTGCGCAGTTGACCTATAATTCTGGGCGCGACCATGTAATCCTACTTCTACAGTTTTAAGGATATCAGCGACCAAGTGGGTGATCAACTGAATCCGTTGAAGCCGCGATCTGTTTTTCGTTTTGAGAAAGCAAATGTTTGAGAATGCAAACCTAAATGCAAACTTTTATTTGAACAGTGTTCTGTTCGTCGTTGCTTTAATTCAGTTTTGGAAGGAGGATTGGCTCAACAATTGTAAGGTTGATAAATAGCGACTGTCAAAAGCTTCTTTGACAGCATCGTTAAGCCGCATGAACAAACCATGCGGATGTTCACAAGCGAACACATTACACATGCATTGGTTGGTTCCACGCTGTGACGCTACTCAGACATGCGTGCCAACAGAGACACATAAACTTTTATTTGCCCACACATAATACTTATCTATGCATACATTCGTTCACCATCGCCATGTCTACTTTGATGCGGGTCAGTGCACCAGGTCGTGAGAACTCTGTCCCGTGGCGGGCCGACAAAATGAGCGTCGATTTCGACCGAATCGTAATCCCACAATACGACAAACGCACATAGAGAGAAGTCTTTATGCTTCTAAAAAAAATTATTTCAAGAAGACGTTTTTTACAGTTCAAAAGTAGACATTCACTGCTAGACATATTTCCTGCAAATAGATAGTATACGATATTCATTAAAGTGCATGTTCCGCGCTAAACGCTGTATGGATTAATTCAGTTGTATTGCACACCGGGGAATTACAGGAGCAAAGAAGGCGGACCGAAGGCCCGAGGAAAGAGACTGGTTGATGTTCAACTTGACGGGCAGAATAGGCAGATGTCGGATGATGTGGACAGGTCACTTGGTGCGGACGTAGGAGGATCAACATCCCAAGAAAGCAGATGCAGTGAAACAGCCAGTCCATAGGAGAGGGGAGGTCGCAACGAAATGGGAAGATTACGTAAACCAAGAAAGCCGGATGAGGAAGACAAGTGGAGGGAGAAGGCTGCCGACAGGGGGAAGTGGAAAAGGATAAAACCAGGGGCGTTGCAGCTGTTCACGAATTGGCACCAACCTTGTATACGTGGAGCAATGGGACAGGGCACATTGTACACTGCCAATCCAACACACGTCCGTTTGACATGAGTATTAATACTCACTTAAACAAACTTACTTAATACAAACTCTTGTCTGTGTTGCCTCTGCCGTGATAGCCACTGGAACGAGACGGGACATGCGTTATTGAACCCAGCTGCCATAGGTTTTGAAGTTGCAATTTGGTGTCCTATACTACCAGAGAAAGTCGCGTCACGTAGAGCCACAGAACTAGTGTAACTACCACCTGATGTCAAGGTATTTTAGTATTGCGTCAATGTTCTCTTTTTTATAGCTCATTGAACTGAAATATTGAACACTTAAGGAGAAGCCTTGATAAAGCTCCGTATCACATATCACCTGATTAAGGGCGTATGTTCTGTAAACCACGAACAGCGATTATTGCATAGATTACAATGCAGCAATATCGTCACAACGACGAAGGAAGGCTGATTACTCGAGGACACTGCAGAATCTGATCTGGCTGGCAACATACATGAATGAACAGATTCTGTGTTTACCTAACCACACTGGTCTGACGTCAAATACGAAAGCAGTAATACTTCATGAAAGAATGCATTGAATCATGACAGACCTACGCTAGCTGCATACCCTGTTGTAACAGCGCACGCACGCACACGCACCCACACGCTCGCACACGCGCGCACACTCGAAAGTTAACATAAAATCTAACATGCAAAATACAAGTTTTAACTTCGCCATGGACGGTCCCAAGCCCGGCTGAGAAAGGGGGAGGGTTGGGCGTGGGGCTAGCACCCCCACCCTGTAAAGAAACCCAACGCTACAGAAACATTCACAACAAATAAAACTACGACGTCTGTCCTGGAAGAGGTAGGGCCTGGTTTACAAGGGCGCATGAATTGTTGCGGTCAAAGCCGAAAGGAAGCCACAATGCCGACTACTCTTCTTTCAACCAGGAAAAATGTAAACATCGGCAAATGGAATGTGCGAACAATGTACGAGGCGGGGAAAACTGCCCAAGTGGCAGCAGAAATGAGGAGATTCAACCTCGCTCTACTCGGGCTCTGCGAAACCCGATGGACCCAGTCAGGACGACTGGGACTAACAACAGGAGAGATTATACTATACTCCGGACACGAGGAAGATGATGCCCCTCACTCAGAGGGGGTTGCCCTCTTATTGGGGAAGGAGGCACAGAGAGCACTTATTAGCTGGGAAGCCAGAGGACCGAGGTGCATAACAGCATCCTTTAGAACAAAGAACAAAAGGATTAAAATGAACATAGCGCAGTGCTACGCCCCAACCAACGACAAGACTGATGAAACCAAAGATGAATTCTACAACCAACTCCTTGATATCATGAGCAATTTAGGGGATAAAAACATCAACTTGATTATAGGGGATTTCAATGCTAAGATTGGATCGGACAACCAAGGATATGAAAATGTGATGGGGGTTCATGGGATGGGTGTGATGAATGACAATGGGGAGCGGTTTGTGAATGCCTGTGCAATAAACAACATTGTGATTGGGGGAAGAGTGTTCACACACAAAAGAATACATAAGGCGACATGGGTATCTCCTGACCAAGTCACTAAAAATAAGATAGACCACAAAATGTTTCCAGAAATTTGTCAACCATTGCCTGCGAAGAATTCTGCGAATACATTGGATGGACAGGGTGAACAACAAAGCCCTCTGGGATATAACACACCAAACCCAAATAGAGATAGAGATCCTTAAGAGGAGATGGGGATGGCTCGGCCACCCCTTCAGAAAGCCAAGCACAAACATAACCAGACAGGTCCTGACGTGGAACCCCCAAGGCAAGAGAAAGAGGGGGAGAGCAAAAAACACCAGGCGGCGTGACTTGGAGGCAGACATCAAGCAAACAGGGAATGGCTGGCAACAACTGGAGAGGATTGCCCAAGACAGGAGGCGCTGGAGAAATGTTGTGGATGGCCTATGCTCCAGGAGGAGTTAACGGCTTAAGTAAGTAAGTAATACGTAAAATACAAGTTGAATAATATTTCCAAGTAACGTCGGGTTAAACGTAATGCATATGCTACACGTTAAAAATAATAGTTAACTTCGTGAATGTACTGGTATAATATATATACAGGCTGCATGTTATCTCATAATATGAGGTTAATGAAGCGTGACGGCACTTGTAGCGGACAGCACATGCACATAGGTATTTACATATCTTAATAACAATATACCAACATTGATCAGGTAACTATTTGACCACAACCACGTACGTGTGCTATGTACCCACATATACATGTATGTCGTGATTAATATAACCGTGATTGAAGATATAGGTGAGTGCACGGTGACGTGTACAAACGACCACAGAGACCCGCTGGTTTGACGACCAACTTACACATGTACACTGATGAATGCATTAAAACATACATAGCATGCACGCATGCTCGAGCGCATTTCATCCCAACATCAAACTACACCCGATTAAATATATAATATACTTTAAAAAATTCAAGCACTTGGATAGGAAACCAGTATATAATATTGAACAGATAAAATACGCATGTGCGCGTGAAGCAATGAAAAAACTCAACACCGGCTGGAACACTGAGTTCGAGAAGATATCCTCGAAAATGTCATTACGTAACGTCACGTATACGTTTTATGGAAGGTTAGACGGTTACTGCACGCAGAGTCCTCAATGTCTGAATGCATTATCATATTATACGTTCCACTCCACAGTAAAACGACCAGTCGGTCGTTCTAACGTTAGACTGGTCTAAATGTAGTACGGATGAAATGGTTCTCAACGTCCTAATACGGCTACGTAAAATGGATGGCTAAGCCGACTAGAGAGGCGATTTGCTAATACGGATTAAGGCTATAGGAGTTTCCTTAGTACAGTGCCAGAGGGATCACTGTAGCAGAAGTTCTCGCGAGTATCGCGAGGAATTGCGGTTTTTGGTTGAATTGTGGGAGGATGAAAAATGAAGAATACAAAATATATTAGATTTAGAAACACATTTGAACGAATTTGAAATTGAAACAACGACTCGACAGATTGCATGATAAAAAACGACACCTGTTGGCTGATCCTCCAGACTTGACAAACGAAAACGCAATCTAAACTTTAGCCGGCTTAACTTCTTCTTTCTGAGCAAATTATATTTACAACGGACATATCAAAAGGATAGGTTACCCGTTTTCAACGTCTGTTGTACGTCTGTGTGAATGTAGCATTGTACTGTCTTCTGCGTCGTTGTTTCTTAGTTCGCTTAGTAATATATCCCAGTCATCATCCTCGTCTAGCGCGTCTCGGTCGATTCTAGTGGATTGTGGCGGTGCCCGACTCCGTCTACGCCGACAAGAAAGGTCTGGAATATGGAACTGGTTTCCATGGCTGATGATTATATAATCTTTGCTGCGTTTGCTGGAGTATCTGGCAAAACGAAGAACTTGCCCGAAGTCGGAATCGTGGAGGAGCCTTTCTGTTAGACACACGATCACCTTTTCACTTTGGTCAATTCCCGCTACCCTGGATTCCAATTCCGACGAACTGTTATTAGTCCAATCGCTTCTCCCCATTACGTATGTATTCACGCTCCATTGAACAAGTTTGGGGATCAATCGTTCATTCACCCAATTTCTCCACTCGTCATTCTGCATGTCAAAGAATACCGCCACTTGATATTTAATTATTGGCCGTGATTGGCTTGCATAGGCAAACATAAGGCGAGTCTTGCACTGGAGTAGTTTAAATTTGACAAAGTCATTTAACACGTATAACAGGAGCAATAGTAGTAAAATGCCAAAAACCAGGGTAATGACCCATACATGGTTTTTCTGCGATTCGCAGGATTTTTGTAGTTCCAACGCAGATATGTTCATCAGCAGCTCTGGGGAATTGTTGTAGAGACAACCCAGGTTCATCTTTTCTGTCACGCGTATTGGCGTCGCTTGCAACCAGCGTATGAATGGCAGTGAATCGCAAGAGCAAACAAAATAATTGTTTCTAATATCCAACTGGAATGTCGTGTTATAATAAACGTTGTCAAGCTGGTCCGTGAAAACACTACGCAGGAATGGCAGCCGGTTGTTACGTAGATCTATCAATCGCAAAGACGTCAATCCGTTCAGATCCAAATTAATATCGTCAAATTCGTTGTTTTTTAGTTTAAGTACTTTTAGATGTTTGCACATAGAAAACGTCTTCGGATGAATGTGGCGTAGACCATTGTTTGAAAGATTAATGTCTTCCAGGCTGTGTGTCAAACTAAACACTTTCTTATAATTGGTTTGCCCCTTGCTAAGCGCGTTATTTGACAAATTAAGAACACGTAAACGTGGGACGTAACGAAATGATTCATCACCTAATGAACGCAGGAATCCGTGACTTGCATCTAGAACTTGCAGCTTCGTCAGACCTACAACGAGGCTGTCGAAATGTCGAACCGGCTTTGTTCCAGAAACGTTCAAATATACGAGATTGTTGTCGGTATTAATGAAGCACGGTTTTGACCACGATTCGCGAACAGAGTATGTGATCTGGCTTAAGTCTGCATAACGGAGATTTGTTGGCAAAGTGAAACGTTTCGCAGCAGTGTAGTCAATGGGATCAGGAGTTTGCAAAGCTGTTCTGCTGACAGCGCGGGTAACCGGCTGCAATTCGGGCAAACTGGGCAAGTCTTCGTTGATGTCGAAGTTCAAATCAAACCCGTTTCTGCAACGCTCGACCGTCAACTCCGAGTCTGAATTTCCGTTGTAGGAAATGTCGACAATTCGAAGCTTACGGAAGCGCGATAACAACGTGTGTATATCCTCATTGGTTGGAAACGAGGTTACTCTGACCGCATTGTGTGATGCATAGAATTCTTCTATCTCTGACAGACATTGAATATTTCGCAAAACGACAACTCGTAATCCATTATGCCGCAAACTTACACGGCGGATTCTTTTCCAAAATGTAATGTCACTGCAAAAGTCGTGGAAATCGAGCAAGTTAGTTGTTCGGGTTTTCATCATATCCAGAATGACGGTATCAATGCTGCTGTTCTGGGTTTGACCCAGCGACGAGATGGCGTGTCTGAGGGCCAGGTTTCTGTTGCAAGTGAAATTGAGAAGGCGTAAGTTTGCGAAGTTACTGAAGGATCCCGTTTCGATGTAGCTGATGTTCGTACCTCGTATCACCAATTGAGTTATGTTCGAATCCCGGATTGCAGAGAACATGTCACCTGTCAACCTTCTTATTTCACCGCCATTGACGTCCAGAGTAGTTAGATGAGGGAGTCTGCCGTAGACCTCTGGGAAATGTGTGTCTTCACCTCTCACGGACAGCGTATGAAGTTCCGTGAGTCCTTCTAAGATCGCCACGGGATACTGGCCGATTGTGCCTTGTCCGGTAATGGCAAGAATCCGCAAAGATGGCAGCCCTGCAAACGTGCCATTTGACAGACGGACTAAATCCAGATCGTTTCCGTGTAAGTTCAATTTTCGAAGCTGCGTGAGACCAACGAAACATCTCGTCTCCAAACAGTTGATATGGTTGTTCGACAGATCCAACACAACCAACTTTGACAAAGTTCGGAACGACTCTGCCGGAAGAGTTGTAATGTTGTTTGTTTCCAAGTGCAGCTCCGTTGTATAATTCGGGATATCCGATGGAACCCTGCTGATGTTTCTGGAGCTGCAGTCGAATAAGACCCATTCACCGGAAGCCGACGACTGGTCACACTGCAGACAATGTAAACTTGCCGTCAGAGCTAACAACGCAATAACGTGTCGCACCACTGACGTCATGTTTGTTACGTCACACACCCTGGAAGAAGGAAACACTCATTAGGGTTCTTTATAAAATAACAATTATCATTCTGCGTATACTCATGCTGGTCACGATTTAATATCACGGCGTGTGTCTGATGAAAATGATTAGCTAACCAGTTTATCTAGCTGTCCTAACAAAACAAAACAATTATGTTGGCCTCCTAGTTTAGTGTTGTCAACCCACACGTTAAAAATATTATTCATTGCAAAGCTCTCCTTGTCTTGAGCTTATTCTTAGCTGGTCTTCATTGTGATAACTGCTTATATTCTACATTGCTCTTAGTTATTATTTTATCACCATTTGCTCGTTCTCTTTGCATTTTGTATTTCTTTTAAATATCCAGATAATTTGATTTCCCTTTACGACGACCAACGACCGGTATTTTGTTTTATTATCATACGAGGCATTGTAGCTCTGATTTTATATCTACTTCTCCAAATCATCCGTCACCAAGCTTTACTTTAACTTAGGATACATGCAGCCTAACATGACGATTGGTGAGAAGCAGGATGAGATGGCAGGCCACTTGGTAAGAATGGATGCAAGCAAACTAGCAAAGAGAGCAGAGGTGGAAAAACATGAAAGACGCAGGAAAGAGAAAGGCCACAGCTGAGATGGGAGGGCTGCGTGAAGAGGGACATGAGAAGATCGGGGGGAGGATGAAAGATGGAGAGAGGGGGCGGCCGATAGAAAAGTATGGAAAGAAAGAGCAGAAAGAAGAGTGGCTCGACAGTACTTTACCCGACCCTCACCCCTGTACACCAGGGAACAAGGAGGAAGAGCACATTAGGATTGTTCTGATCGTAGTATCCGGTTTAATTCCTCAACGTTCAGATCTTCTTTTTCAGGTTATAATAATTGTACATAACGTCCGGTTCCAGTTCTTAGCAATAGTGGTGCTTTACTCAGGCGGTCTTTCAAGAGTTAGTAGATTTGGCTTGTACCATTTATTCTGGGAGGCCATGGCTCAACCATTCTAGGAGGGAAAGGCATGTCATTGGGCTACCTCGAGTATCACTGAGCTACTACGAGTGTCACTGGGTTACCTCGAGTGTCACTGGGCTACCTCCACTAGAACCAAGACCCTTCGTCCGCCTGTGTTGGTAGCGACAACCTGTCGCAACCTGTTCTAGCCCATCGGTGAAGCATGACTTGTATATTAACATTCGGGTCCTATCGCATACAACTATATAATTGTATCGCGGTGTTTTGACAAGTGTTAGCGCATATGTTAGGTACACAATTAACGCCTGTAAACGTGGTGACTTAAACTATTCATTTATGTGCCGTAGAACATTAGTGCGAATGCAACAACCCATACAACCCGTACAACCCATATTACCCATACAACCCATATAACCCATACAACCCATACAACCCGTATAACCCGTACAACCCATACAACCCGTATAACCTGTGCAACCCATACAACCCGTACAACCCATATTACCCATACAACCCATACAACACATACGACCCATACAACCCGTACAACCAATATTACCCATACAACCCATACAACACATACGACCCATACAACCCGTACAACCCATATTACCCATACAACCCATATAACCCATACAACCCATACAACCCATATAACCTATACAACCCATACAACCCGTACAACCCATACAACCCATACAACCCGTACAACCCATACATCCCATACAATCCGTACAACACATACAACCATATAAGTTTGTTGTGGATTGTGAACTAGCCGCTTACCTGCCTCGACGCAACATTCGATGTGTGCTTAGTATGAAAAGATCTGCCCGTACCAGTGATCTTTCGACCGCGGATGTACAATAAGGGGGCGTCTCAAAACGACAGCCCATTTAAAATGCAGGCATTGTTGTGTTTTGTGAGTGTGCGTGATGTCTCAAGCTTGTGTGACAGCCATTTCCGCCAGACATTTTCAAATCTTCAAAGTGAATATTCCGACGAATGCCACCATGGCACGCCTGACCTCATTAATATACAAATTATTAGCCAATTATCCAGTTATAAGATGATTTTATGTACATTTAATGCACGTACATGCAACTAATAAAGGAAATCTGTATGACGTGATGACTCGAACCAAGTTGCAATACCACGTTGACAAGTGGATACTCAGCTCCGACGGAGACCAACAGTTCACCTTCTACAGGCATATAAGTACATTGATTGTATCAAATGTTAATTACAACGTGATATGTTATTTTTTAATCCCCAGAGAGTAATGGACACTATTAGCACAGATGCAACGACGTAACAAGTTGTAAACAACAATATCGTTGCCTAACCACACAATCCTTTGTACAACTCTGGAACAGTCCATTTTGATTTGGCAATCAAGTTGTGGCAGCGATGATACGCTGAATAGCGGCACCGTTTATGAAGTGTGAGTGGTGATACGCTGAGTGGTGCCACGGTGGTAGAATATGACTGGTTATACGCTGAGTGGCGCCAGTGTTTGCGAAGCGTGAGTGGTGATGCGCTGAGTGGCGCCACTGTTGGTGAGTGGTGCTAAGGATTCCCAGGTTTCTGGCGTTCGTTGTAGAGACTTGCCTAGGGGAAGCTCTGCAAGTTTGTCGAAGTTATACGTGATTGATCGATCTGGGTGATGAGGTGCCTCTGCGTGGAATCTTAAGTGGACTTTCGCCAGAAGAAAGAAACGTGCAGATATCACGTCAAATAACACATGGCGCATTTTTGTCACTTGAAATATCGCCTAACTTGTAGCTCTTACGCGGGAAATGTTACCCCAGCTGTCACAAAGTATTTAGCCTCGCTTGACCGCACCGACGGTGAACAATAGAACTTTGTAACTGATCCGTGACACTGTGTCCCGATGTGTACACATCTTAGCGAAGTGACATGCACTGGGGGCAGTGACAGTTATTAGCCTATTCACAATCATATCACACATCAGTTCAACCGCCGAAATCAGTTAAATTAACAGACAACGAGTCTGAACTGAACTGAATTTGAACCGAATTCCTGTGAGCATCCTTCGAAAAAATCAATGAGCGAAACAAAACCACCGACAAACGCATTTCAGACCTTCCAAATACAATCAAAGCAAAAGATGAAAGAATCGACAAACTGGAAGCTCAAGTGAACGACCTTGAACAACGCATGAAAAAGAAGAACGCCATCATCACAGGCGTCAATCTTCGCAGTTACTCAGCTACTGCAGCAAAGATAAAGCGAAACGCGTGCGTTTCCAGAGCACTCAATGACGAAACGCCGTCCATCACGGAGAGTGCGACCATGAAGACTAACTTCATACGCTCCGCTCGTCAGAAACTTGACGCCACTTCGAGCCGTACAACATCACAGCCGTACACGACCTGTCTCCGCTACGCGACGGAAAACGACCGATGATTGTTCTTGTCAGCTGAAAAGAAAACTGAACTCATTACAAAGAGAAGAACGCTCAAAAGTAGTGATATTTACCTAAATAACCACCTGTCATCGTTCAACAGTGAACTGTTCAGAAAAGCATGACAACTGAAAAAGAAGATCAAAATTGCCAGTACCATGACAGAGCACTGTTGCGTGTTCATAAAGGTGAGGCAGGACACAGCACTGTTGCGTGTTCATAAAGGTGAGACAGGACACAGCACTGTTGCGTGTTCATAAAGGTGAGACAGGACACAGCACTGTTGCGTGTTCATAAAAGTGAGACAGGACACAGCACTGTTGCGTGTTCATAAAGGTGAGACAGGACACAGCACTGTTGCGTGTTCATAAAGGTGAGACAGGACACAGCACTGTTGCGTGTTCATAAAGGTGAGACAGGACACAGCACTGTTGCGTGTTCATAAAGGTGAGACAGGACGGACATAGGGTACATGCAAAGACCCTAGCTGACCTTGCCAATATGTGATATAAAAATCGTAAAATTACAACAAGGTTCCTGGGACATTTACTGAACTGTGTTGTTGTTTAAATAGCGTTCCAATAATGGACACTGCGTATTTAATTATATTGCTACATTTCAAGTATCTCAACAGTAGTGTTTTCTTATGCATCTTAAATTGTACATTTGTTTTGCTCTTTAAATCAATATTTGTTATCAACCACTTAAATGGCTAAATGTTTAGTTTGTGATGAATTTCTAAGCAGTCCAGTAGTACAGTGTGAATTGCGTGAGTTGAACTTACATAAAACCTGTGTAATTCTAACTCAGTACAAGTTTAAGTTAATTCGCAGAAAGAAAAATGTTTACCGCTCTCCAACATATTGTGAAGTTTGTCCATTTCAGAAAATATTGTCACTTTGCTAATATATTTTTGAAAACTCACCGAACAAAATTATGATAGTTATAAATTAGTTAATATATGTTCACAATTTAATTTCACTTTTTACAAAATATTTAGATTATATTGCTTTTGAATTTGACAAATTATATTGATCCAGTTAATAACCTAACATCCAAGTGTGATTAGTACTGAGTTAGAATTAGTACTCTGAGTTAGAATTTAATGACAAAATCTGTAAATGTAATGACTTATCATTTATTTACTTTAATCCTAATCTTAAAGCCAACTTCCAGAACATTATAGGCTACCTACGAGAGTTGTATCTGCGATTTGACATCATCGCTATATCTGAAACATGGGCAGAATTAAATATAATAAGTGACCTTGATTTAATCAACTACGATGCCTATCACAAGGCAGGAGAAAACAGAGAGGGTGGTGGTGTTGAAATACACACACGTAAAGAACTATTATGCAGACTTCTTGAATCCAAAACAATGGCAGTAGAAAACACTGTTGAATGTATTACTGTTGAACAAAATGTAAAAATCACAAACATGTTATCATCAACCGCATGTAACGAACACCTGGTTCAAATTTAGACATTTTCTTGGGAAATGTTGAACGTATCTGATGTGATGTAAAATCAGTCAAAACAATATTTGTGTGTGGTGACGTGAACATAGATCTGTTAAATCATGAAACTCATAACAACACTAAACACTTCCTTACTTTGATGTAAAGCCTAGGTTTATGCCCTTTACTTGATACGCCTACTAGAGTCGTAGATATCTCAGCTATGCTAACAGACAGCATATTCACTAATGACCTGCAATGCAATATGACCTGTGGTATTCTGTACAACGACGTCAGTGGTCATTTACCAATTTTTTTAATTTGTGAGTAACAAATAAGTAGAATGGCAAGTAGAAGAGCAAGTAGAAGAGCAAGTAGAAGAGCAAGTAGAAGAGCAAGTGGAATGACATTTTAAACACAACCGATGTCAACAAGGCTTATGGTTTGTTCTTGCATCAATTCTTAATTATAGTTATCACGCATAGCCCTGTAAAAAGAGTTGCAAAAACAAGTTATACAAATAAGAAACTTTGGTTCACCAAAATTTTAAAACGTGCTTGTGCCCAGAAAAAAGCTTTACAAAGCATTTATTTTGTCTCGTTCGCATTAAGCTGAACTAAGGTATAATTCTTATGAATACAAATTAACATCGATACTAAGATTATCTGAACAATCATACGACAGCACATTGTTAGATAAACAGGGAAATAATATAAAGGGAACGTGGAAAATATTAAACAGTGTAATCAATGAAAATGTAACACTCCAACATATTCTGCATATGTTTCGAACAATAACACATCTCGGATAAGAAAGATATTGCAAATGGATTTTACAAATGTTCGACCCAACTTAGCAAAGCGGATTACGTTAACTGACTAGGATCTATCCATTTTTGACTGCATAGGAAAATGACAGGAAAACAGTATATATTAAAGTCCTGATAATGACCAAGAAATTATTAGAATTGTTCAAATTTGCAAAAAAAGTTAAATGTCATCAAATTGCAATAACATAAATATGAGCATGATCAAAACAGTTATTACTCAGATTGTAAAACCTTTGAATCACATTTGCAGTGTTTCTTCGAGCACAGTTTTTCCTAACAACATGAAAATTGCCAAATTTCTTCCAAATTTTAAAACTGGTGATAAGGGTGTATTTTCAAACTACAGACCTATATATCTTGGTGATTGGCTGAGTGGCACCACTATTGGAGAGTGTGAGTGGTGGTTGGATGAATGGCACCAATGTTGGAGAGTGTGAGTGGTGATTGGCTGAGTGGCACCACTGTTGGAGAGTGTGAGTTGTGGTTGGCTGAGTGGCACCACTGTTGGAGAGTGTGAGTGGTAATGCGCAGAGTGGCACCACTTCGGGGAGTGTGGATTTACGCAAGACCGTCGACCTACTTTCTCAGATTGACCTTTGAGGTCGCGGTTCGACGCCGGCAGACAGGCGAGCCGTCTTTGGTATTCAAATCCCACACCTACCCAGGGAGATATTTCTCACGGAATACCTTAATCTGGTTCCCTGACCGTTCCCTAGAGACGCTCCGCATACTACGCTTACGAAAGGATCCGGTATTGGTCAATCCAAGATGGCGCGCTACACAGCTGTTCTGTGCTTAACAGCAATTGAAACCTACTAATTTACTACATATAATCAGTACATGTGAATGGCTGTTGATTTAAGCGAAATGTTGAATATGATATGGCAACGTTTCGGCGTTGAATTGGGAGGCTTTTACTGCGAATTTTGCATGGAATATGTCTATTTTTATAGTATGAAATCAGCATATATCAATAACTAGCCATTCTTCTCCAACATGATTCATTGTGAAATACAATGTTGCACACTACATTACACATATACTGATATAAATCATTCTTGACCAAGGCATTTGTAGCATATTGGTCCAAATATTGATTAACGAAAATGGCAATTTTTTTACATAAACGCACAAGTTTAGTTCCAATATTGAGTATCTACTGAAACAACATTTTAATCAATAAAAGTACATATAATAACAAGTGTGTTTCAGGTTTCTGAAACAAAACGGGGTTACCCCAAAACTGTTGTTGATAAATCACAGATTTCATATAAATGTTTATCGTTTTGTACCCCCAAATTTACTTTTCTTCACACAAATTCTTACCTAACGGTAGAGTATTAAAAATGCATTACCAAGCGACATTCATCTAAGGAACTCTCTCATTTATTGATCCAAATATTGATTATTGAAAATGGCAATTTTTTTTAAATGCAAACATTTCGTGCCAATGTTCAAAATCCACTGAACCATATTTTGATCAATAAAAGCACATTATAAATCATAAATATACACAAATGTCACGCATTAAGTACACGTAGCATTGAAGAATAAACCATACAAAATATACGACATACACCTGCGTCGAACAAAGTGCATGTCAACATTGTTTGTAAGTAAAACATATATAAATATACGAACATGCATTAAAATATATATACAATTGTCTAACTCTAATCCAATCATTAATCACTGGACATAAATGAGTGTAATTGTCGAAATTTATGAAAACTTAAGAAACAATGTGAACTTTTTGACAAAATATGGATTTTCCTACATTTCTATATGGCATAAAAGGCTAAGTAATATCTTCTTGTAGCACTAATACATATGTAAATGAAAAGACCCTCAATTGTTCAGTTTACGTTAATTCCCATTTAACTTTTGCACGTAATTGAATTTTTTTTAAGAATCAACGCAATAGCAGACTTACCACGCAGAGCCGCCATGCTGGTGAACTTTGCGGGTCAAGGTGAAGATCGTTTTACCCAATTCCAGTCTTATTCAGTGGGAATGTAACAAGTGGTGCCGCAAGGTGGACTTGGGCACCAGTCTTGGCAAACTTATGCAATTACGTTTCTTCTTTACGAAGCCAACCACATTCTCTATTCGTGTTTTCTGTCAACGCTCAATAGTCAGTGCTACTCGTACCAAACACATACCACGTCTATTCGCCACAAATGTCTTATCTTTGGACACGCACGCACGCACGCACGAACGCACGCACGCATGCACTCATAATATATCGGTTATATATATTTGATTCGATGTGACATAAATAAGTTGTGCACGTTTACACGTCTCATATTAATATCATATATGCTACACACTTTTGTGTCCATTTTGGTAATTCAGTAATATTTGAATTTCGAGCAAACTTTCACCTGAAAATCTGCGATATTGAACTTACATTTCATCATTGATGTAAAGTAAAATCAATATACATCATGCATCTCGTAACGCCAACGTACACGCGTACATACGAGGCAGCTAGTAGAGCGTGCCCAATACTACTCGTTACGATAAAACGTGTTACGTTGTATTATGACGTTAGATTACGACATTGCATTATGACGCGCACGTTATTAGCACGAGTGGCGCTACAATATTTCAGTTAGCCATCTGTGTTAAATTTAAAAGCTGCTTTTAGTGAGAGCTGAATTCTAGATCCAAACAGCAGGGTGCAACTTGCACAATACATAGTCTCGGTAAAGTAGCAATAACTGAGCAGGCGTCGGTACGCATTTGTCATGAGTAATCCTTCTAAAGGCAAAGGTGACGATGGAGGTTCACCGGACAAGCAGGAAGGCAAGAAGTCAGTCAACCGGTTAGGGGGCGTCAAGCCATTGCGCTCGAGGCACGTCAGCTGGAAATGGCTGGAAGACACTGCAACGAAATCCAGCAATGTCATTGAAGACGACGATGTCATACCGGTACAGTAGACATTGATCAACCGTAGGGGAGACCAGGCCACAGTGGATCGGATTTTTTCTTTTTCAACATTTCTACTGCCTTGGTGACAGCAAAGTGGATTTATATGGTGAAAAGAGTACATTAGCTTTCTGTCTTCCTAACATATATTCAATTATTCTTCCAACTTATAGCAGTGTGCTGTGAGACGGGGTGAAAAGTAAAAAAAAATTGATTCATTGTGCCCTGATACCGGGGCAGAGTTGATCATAGGCTGGGACACAGTGGATTAAATCTCCCATTATCATTCAGATGTTAATTATAGTTATTAATTTAATTAAAAATGTTATATGTACGTATGTGTCTTAAATAAATACATGCACTATCCATCAAACATTAATTATGCTTAACATGGAATCATTTTTATTAAGCATCGAACATGTTAAAAATCATTATCATTGTAACATTTGCCAGGTAAATTATTATTAGGTTGTCTTACAAATGTAGCTTATTTAGCCTGAATGTAGTCAATCGTTGTCATCCTTGCGCAATGTGATTATTAATTCTGCGTATGAAGAAAAATATTTAGAAGATTATTAAGAAGAACGACAATAGCAATAATGCAATACATGGAATGTGTAAACAACAGACCAAAACTACAAGACTAAACACATGTCAACCAAACTGACAATTTATGATTAATGTAACCAATTCAACTTAGTGCAGCACATCAGAGTAATAGGAGAGGTCTACAGGAAACACCATATGGCGTGCAACACGAGCTGTGCCTCCATGTTGTATAGGGTTAGGCAACTTCCCTACAACATCTTCGAAAGAAACCTCTGAGATTTGTTTACACAATTGGATAAATAAATGTGAATGACTTAGGTTTCTCACGTCGCATGAACTTCACTTCAAAAGTGTTTTCGTCAGTGTCCTCTGTGCGTGCTAGTATTTGCCCCACGTACATTATGCCTACGACAGTGTTCTTTGTGGCAAACTTTATCAACACAAAATCATTTTTATTCAGATCATTTGCATTAGGCAATTCCATGTCCTCTAGTTGAGTCTGTTCAGGTTCGCATCTGATTCGTCGTCAACACTAAAGACCGCATCATCATCGTCCTTGTCGGAGCTTGTGTTTTCTTCAGGAGTTTCAGCGTTTTTCTACTCTTACTGCCACCTTTGCCTTTTAACTGGCCTGCTGTTTATCTTTCTTCCTTTTCCTTTCTTCGTCAGTTGCCCTGATCTGCTCTTTGATTGAGGTGCCTGTCAGGACAAGCGTTTGCCCTTCTTCCTTCCACCTTTGTGTTTACGCAGTGCAGCCTTTGGAAACGGTCTGGTGACTTCCGGTGCGACAATACACTGGTCGGAATCGGATGAGGTTGGAGACAAGGGTGTTGGGTAGGGCGACTCTGCTCGGGGGCCTCAATACTTAGACCTGTTGCTACTGAAGGCACGTCGTCTTCTACGAGCTGTCGATCGGTAACGTAGGAGGAGAGGAAATCTTCTTCGCTGAAGACATCGGGGTTGAACTGGTAGATACCAGATACGCGGAAGCCTGCTGATATATTCTTTGGCGTGAAGGCCAGGGGATAAGCATGGCCTATTAACTGGGATATATTATGGATGGTGATCGGTTGGCCAGGATGGTTGATCATGAACGCGTTGGCTGCCTGGTTGTAGAAAGCCTTGAAAAGGCCATTCACACTTCTATCTAGTGGTTGCAGCTTGTGGCTACGGTGCGGAGGCAGAGTCAGCATGACGACCCCATTGTTTTTGCAAGGTGAACAGTCGAGATATGGGTGTCATGGTTGTCAAGTATAAGCAACACCGGATGCTCGTTCGAACATTTGATTGACTTGATGAAGTGATGAATAAATGCCGTGAAATTCGTTGTCATCCACCCTGTTTGATGGGCAGCTCCAACACTGCCTGGGGGAGCTCCATGCAACATCGCGTCTTTGAAGTGAACAAGCGGAGATACTAAAAACGGTGGAATCGAGTTACCAGCAGCATTTATTGCGCCTAACGTTGTCACCAAGGTCCCTCTCTCTCCTGGTGTAATCTTTTCAACTTGCTTCTCGTTTCTGCAGGCGATGACTTTCGTATTCCCAACTTTCTGCACTGTAGTGCATTCCGTTTCTTCGGCATTGTAGATGTCATATGGGCTGAAATGGTTTTTCTCCACCACCTGTTCCAAGTTGTCATAAAATTCCTTTACATTCTTCTTGTTGAAGCTCGTTGTCCGAGATAAGCTGGTTGCTTCAGGGCGACGTAGTGAAAGGTTTGGGAAGCATTTCATATACCCGGTGACCCAATCTTCTCCTGCCAAGCCGTGTGTCGTCCAAGAATCGGGGAAGGTTTTCTGATTGCGAACTGCGTATTCATAGGCTAGCACACGGACTTGCCTCCTGCTTTGATAAGGTAGCCCTGCAGAAGTATCTCTTCATTGGTAGTAAAAACCTGGCGGCAGTTGTAGTTTGGTGCATATGTCATCAATTCCGTGTCTTTAGCAGCGATTGCCTTTTTGACATATCAACGTAGAGTTGAGAACTTTATGTCATATGCTTTACTCATCCCTTCATCAATCACTTTGCGAACAGCCGCAGCCAAGCTCTCACTGTCAGTGCTCCCGATATTTCTCTTTTCACGCTTTTTGATTCGCGCCATGCTGCTTAATTTGTCAATGAAATAGAAAAGAAAAACTGTATAATGTTATAGTACGTGTATAAGTTTCTTTTGGAAACATCATAACTATACCGAAAGCAAGAAAATTATTTTTTAGAAACTAGAAATGTCAAGAAAATAGACCAGGACACAGTGAATCACCATGGGGCAGAGTGGATCAGTGAGCCACTGTACCCCGATCCACTGTATCCCGAGATGCCTTTCGGTACTCAAGTGCAAATGTTATGCAAATGGCCGCACATGTGCATTAAACTAATTAAATATCACTCTAATTACAAACATATGTTCAGGGTCACATTCCTGTATGATCTACACTAGCTCACAACAGGAACAGAGTCATGAAAATTTACTTCTGATGGTCATAAACACACATTACCTTGCTATTATCCGCCAATGCTGTCTCCTTCTAATTTATGCACAAATTTAGATGGAGAATTTCCACGGGAATACCCTGACGACATCAGCTTGGAATTGCCAATCGCCAGTTTCTATAAATAGCCTCTGATTCACTGTGCCCTGTGATTCACTGTAGCCGGGTCTCCCCTAATTAACCAGGTCCACATCATTATAAAGCAACACGATTACCGCCTCCTAAGCTGCGTTCACTCAAACATAGGACAGATAGGTAAACCGGATAACCTACTCGGTTTACCTATCCTTTTTGAATTAGTGTGTCTTGTTTTATACAACGGCTAGTCGTGCCGATATCCACTCGACGTTCACAGACGTATGCTTAACGTAGGATTCTCAGAACGAGGCAGCCGTGTGATATCTGGATGGATATGGATATATCACGGTAATAAAACTAACTGATGTTACCATGATATATAAATCTAGAAAACCAATCCTTGTTCTGAGAACGCGACCAAGAATGCGCGTTGGCATAGACAAGCGATTGTTCGAACGCTGTGCGTGTTTTCTACTATTGTTCTGAGGTACGTCAAACGTCCGCATTAATTCATTCGTACGGTACGAACGCTTCGTGAAACCAGCCCAAGCTGCATTTCGGGCGCTAAGCCATCAAGGGTTCATCTAAGGTCCCTCGGGCGCCAAGCTTTCAAGGGTTCATATATGCTCCCTCTGGCGCCAAGCTTTCAAGGGTTCATATATGGTCCCTCGGCCTGGTCGTCTTAGTTTTATTTTTTTTCGAAATTCACTCCGCTATTCCTCTTTCTATGAACAATACCCAATCGAATTAATTAGTTTGTGGTTATTACTTATAATTGCCCGCAACGTTATTCGAACAATTACGCACAATACAATTGTTAACAACGTCATGGGCGTTTCTTCGATTGTCCTAAGTTACGTAACACAAGGGCAAGGCTCGCTAGACGTTACTACAACTGTCACTATTACGTCGCAATTTCGAGAGTTGGATTCCCAGAAGCCATAAATATATTGATTAGCTGCACCAAGTACCAAGGCATCAATGGGTATTTATTTAAAATTGTGTAAATATTGTTATGGTGACAGTCACTTGTGAACTAAGCAAGATATTGTTGGTATGTTTAACGAGTATGAGGAGGAAACGAGGCCAACTTACGAACTATGTAATGCGTCCGGGGATGGCTATTTGTTCTAGTTCATACAATGGAATTACGTTATTCAGATAATATAATTACGTTATACTTACAATAAAAGTGATACTAGCTAGCCGTATTAGCTTGGCTTAACATGCTAAACTCCTATGTGTGAACGCAGCGTACGATGTATACCCTCGTCGTCGCTTCCACTACCTCCTTCACAATCAACAACGACGACAACTATGACAACACAACTGACCATCGTCGTCGCCTCCACAAACACCATCGCCATTGTTGCAGGAAATTCCATCTCGGCGTTGGCGGTCGTCGTACCTGAAGCAACGTCGTCAGGCCGCGGGCATAGAGCACTCGACGCGACGGGCTGCCTCATTCACGGGGCTACGCATCGACGACAAGATCCTCGAGATGGCGCGAGAGAAGGGACTCCTGATCGAACGAGACGGTAGTGCTCGATGGACCGAATCGGAACGCATTCGGCAGATCGAAATCATCCGTCAGATGCCCGTGTCCATGCAGCTAAGACGACACCTCAGGTAACCATCATTCAGATATCCGTGTATGTGCAGCTATAACGACACCTCAGATAAACATCACTCAGATGCCCGTGTCTACGCAGCTAAGACGACACCTCATTACCCAGGCGTCTATGTCTATGCAGCTGTGACGGCACCTCAGATAGGCATTACCCAGATGGCTGTGTCTCTGCAGCTATGACGATATCTCAGGTAAACAGGTAAAACCTGAAGTGTTACACATTTGTTCCTCGATTTTTGCACCGTTGTTGTGACAATAAGTATTTATTTGGTTTCGTATTTTACGCATATTTTCATAAACATGAATCTTAAACAGGGTATTCTCATACGACACTGATATTTGCATCATTCCTTATTGCATACTGGAAGTCTGCTTGATGTAGCATATCTGATGATTTTTGAAGACGATACAATATCGAAAGTGATGAGGTTGATGAAACGAAGTGTTTTCGTACAGTATTTAGTTATAAGTAAATCTAATCTTGCTGGTTGTTTCAGGGCACTTGTGTTTAAATTTATGTCGGAAGAGAAGCGGGAAGGCTGTGTGGCTTACATTCATAACTTAATCGCCGTAAGTATCATCAAAGGCTCACGTTGATTGCCAACTACGTACAAAATAAAGAACAAAACATATATCAGGATTATCTGCCAACAGTTCAACAGTTCGTGGTATTGTGCGGTTAAAACAACTTATCTTATGAAACAACTGCTGGTTTATATATTACCCTCTGCGCTTTTGATGCGATTCAAATGTAGGAGCGATAATAAGATAACACGAGAACTGCGTGGAAATGAACGGAAAATTCAGAAATGAGGGAGAGAGAGGTTGAGTGAAGGGAAATAATGGAACGAAAGGGAGCCGAGTAACCATGACACTTATATGTTATTCTTTTAAGCAATAGTTTCGATTGCACAATAAATAAACGTTGATATGGTTATCCGTGTCCCGTTCGCTCCATACAGTTTGTGAGAAGGCATATACAGAGTTGTAGCCGCTCCACTGTGTTACAGATAATGTCTTTGTGGGGGAGCCGACGTCTTCGCGTATTGCGAGAACTACATCGCAGTCTCGCCCTGTGGAGAGGACATCTCCGCAACATTGAATGTACGCTAAATAGTTTGTTGCAAATGTGCTAAGTTGCTAACAGGTTATATAATTATTTTCTGCAATATAAAGAATTCAAGGAAAATATTTTTTCGAAAGCTAAATAACTTCATGTAAGAGTGATTACTTAATTTCTACACAATACAATTTCGAGAGAAGACGCAGCAACAGCAGCAAAAACAGCCAAAACAACAGCAACAAAAACAGTAGCAGAAACAACAACAATGACAACAACAACAACAACAACAACAATGATAACAACGACAACAATGACAACAACGACAACAATGACAACAACGACAACAATGACAACAACGACAACAACAACAATGACAACAACAACAATGACAACAACGACAACAATGACAACAACGACAACAATGAGAACAACAACAACAATGACAACAACAACAACAATGACAACAACAACAACAGTTACAACAACAACAACAATGACAACAACGACAACAATGACAATGACAACAACAACAACAATGACAACAACAACAACAATGACAACAACGACAGGAATCGTTTTGTTATCGCGTCTTATGCAGACATTCTTGAGACGCAATGCTCTAAACGCGAGTTCGCTGATTGCAGGTCACTTCGGCGGCGGCGTGCTGACGTATTTCCTCTTCCTGCGCTGGCTCCTCAAGGTCAACTTCTATCTGTTCTTCATCGTCATGACGTTTGTCGCGGCGCCATTTTTCATATGGCCCGCCACTCACGTCGCTGCCAACGAGACGGATTTCACACCGTACGACCACAGCACGCCGTTGGTGAATAGGTCCTTCGACGGTTGCATTGACGTGATGCACCGTGGCAGCATCATCGGCAACGACACTCTCATCCAGGCGTCCCTGGACCTCATCACAGGCTCCGTCAGTGATTCTTGGCGTATTACATACTCGGAACACCAGTAATTAACATACGTGCATACGTGCATACATGCATACGTGCAATCGTGCATACGTGCATACGTGCATACATGCATACATGCAAACGTGTATACGTGCATACATGTATAATGCATACATGCACACCTGCTTATATGCATACACGCATATATGCATACGTGCATGCGTGCATACGTACATACATACATATGTGTATACATCCATATGTATATACATGCATGCATGCATGCATGCATGCATACATACATACATACATACATACATACATACATGCATGCATGCATGCATGCATGCATACATACATACATACATACATATATGCACACATACATACATACATGCATACATACATCCGTACACGTAAACATGCCTACGTGCATACACGAATACATACATACATACATATATACATATATAAATGCATACGTACATATATACATACATACATACATACATACACAGAGCACGCACGTATACACACACTCGCTCACATAACGTACCATACACATGCACACACGCTCACACGAGAACGCTCGCACACACAAACACTCAGTCGCATACACACAACGTACAGCAGATACACACCTTTGTACGCACACATGCACACACGCACGCATGCACACACACTCGAACATATAACATACCGTACACATGCACACACACTCACACGCCCTCGCTTCCACGTACAAATCGACAATCGCGCGTTCGCGCGCGCACCCACACATTGCATGTTCTACACCAACTATGTGCTCCTGTGCTAAAGGGGTTTCTTGTGGCGGTGCCATTCTTCTACGGCGGTTTCGACAAGGAGGTGATTGAAATCAGCGACTCCCAAGGCAACGTCAAGTTCCACTACAACTTTCCGTTGGCCTATTTCCTCACCATCATCGGCTGCCTATTCTTCAGTCTGTCCCTCATTGTTCACAAGTGGGTATAATACAATCGCTATTGCCTATGTGTGAACACCTGCTGGTGGAAAAGCGAGAAAGTGCTAGTAAAAAGCGGGAAGTTATGGCAGTGGTTACATTGTGATTGGCATCACTGTTGGGCGCGTGGTTTGCGGTGAACGAATGGGCGCGAAAATGGTAATGTTTTTAGACAAACGGGACGTTTCGTCCAAAAAGCGAGGAAGCGGGATAATTCGAAAAAACTGTATTGCCTTCCTGGAAGCAGTGATGTTGACATATATGCTATGCTCACTCGATATGCGTGTATATGTCGTGGTCTTGGTACATGTGAACCTCGCTGTAAACGGTAACTACTGTTACCACGTGATGTCACGTGATTGTGCAGGGTGGCGCAAGGGGCGCGTGAGAACATGTTCTACGCTCCGAAGCTCTACCGTCCTTCCTGCAACCAGGTGTTCGGTAGCTGGGATTTCACGATTACGGACGAAGACAGCAGCCAACTGCAGTCCAAAAATATATACAGAGAAATCCAGGTACAATTACTAAAACTTGCAATGCACACACCTGGTATAGTGTAATACATTGTTTTGAGGTGTACATTTTATCTAAAAATATACAACTGAGGAAATGAAAGCGTGTGAAACTGAAACCTGATTGAAAATCTCGGTATAAACGTGACATGGTCACCATCGTGAAACAAAACGTTTACTGCTACAACTGTTGTACAGTATGTAGGTCCTACAATGCTGAAAACGGGAATGATTTAAATATGCTCCAACAGTGCATACCTCTGTATAAAATCCAATAATGATTCCAATGTAATATCCGAAATTCGATATTTAATATGCATTCTTAAACAGTGGTCAGCATAACTATGAGGGATAAACGGTTATACCTGGGGCAATACAATTAACTAATATGTTCAGCGAAAGTTGTTGTTAAGTCGTGTCGTGTCCGCCACTAGCTCTCATTGAAGGAACAACGGGAGGAGATACGTTGTCGTAACCGGCCGATCTTAGAGACATACATCGTATATTCCATCCGTCTCTTTGTCAACCTGGTTGTTGTCTCTGTCCTCGTCGGCTGCGGCGTCCTACTTCGGATGACATTCTCCCACAGTGCCGAGGTAGGTCAGCACGTAGTCACTAGGGTAGGCACGTAGACACAACAGAGAGGGTAAACAGGTCGCACCTTAGTGTGAGTAATCACACAGCAATTTAGTGTAGCTAGGCACGTCATATATTTTGTTAGTATTATACTTATATTTATATTGGTCAATGTAATTGCTGCCTTATTTAATAGAATGTGCCGTTTTCACACAGATAGCTGAAGAAACGTTTGCACAAGCTTTCGATATTCGAAATCACTAACAGTTGTTTCATAGACGTAGTGCAAACAAATTATATATATATATATATATATATATATATATATATATATATATATATATATATATATATATATATATATATATATATATATATATATATATATATATATATATATATATATATATATATATATATATATATATATATATATATATATATATATATATACACACACATATATATGTGTGTGAGTGTGTGTGTTTGTGTGTGTGTGTCTGTGTGTGTATGTGTGTGTTTGTGTGTGTGTGTGTGTGTGTGTATGTGTGAGTGTGTGGCATTATATGTATATATATATATATATATATATATATATATATATATATATATATATATATATATATATATATATATATATATATATATATATATATATATATATATATATATATATATATATATAATATAATAATATATATATATATAATATATCCACATTAAATGCCTGATGGCACAACAGTTGCGACATATCAGGGCATTCTGTAATTAGGGGAAGGTGGGTATATCGGCACACCTAAGTTATAGAGTGTCAGAACGTTTGAACTGTGTAGTCTAGAAGGATAACATTTCTCATTATTATTCTGTATATTTAGTAGCTTACGACAACCAATTATCAAACGTCAACTCCACTAAAAACAACACATATGTTATCAATATTTATTGATCAATGGTGCGCGGATATGCTCCAGGGTACTAGGGCATATCCACACAGCAACCTGCATTTCAGGCTTTTGCTACAGAGTAGAACTGAAATGGCGAAACATTGCAGGCTGCAGAACGTCAAATAGGTTGCTAGGTATATGCATATGTATTATTTGGGGATCAAATGCGCACATATCAATAATATAAACATAAACAGGTGTAGTTTATGGCCTAGATTTAGAAGTGATGAAATGATGCTTGATGTTGATCTCAACTACGGCGCACACGGAAAGCCACGCGACGAAGAAACAAAAGAAACAAAAGAAACAAAAGGACGGATAATAAAAAGCAACAGTTTCATTAAACACTTCAACATACACGAACACTTGCCCAACATAAACTATCATGATGTAAGCTTGTTTTCTGTCTTTAGCACATCCCAACTCAAAATTCCACCTCCTAACTATTTTTAGACCAATCTCCCACCTCTTCAATACATTTCCATTTTAAATCCCACGTTTTATTTGTATGTTTTCTGTGTACAACGCACATTAATAAATACACCGCATTTATGGGATCAAACCACAATTATTGGGTAATTAAGTGTAGACATTTTGACATCTCAAAACGCGCTTTACAATAACAAGACATTGACAGGTCCCATTGAGCTGTGAATCAAATATGTTAGTGAATTAATCTATATCATGGCATCACGTTATGTAAATTGACTACTGCACTGGGGCATATCCGCACACTACTGGGGCATATCCGCACACTACTGGGGCATATCCGCACACTACTGGGGCATACCCGCACACTACTGGGGCATACCCGCACACTACTGGGGCATATCCGCACACTACTGGGGCATATCCGCACACTACTGGGGCATATCCGCACACTACTGGGGCATATCCGCACACTACTGGGGCATATCCGCACGCGCCTACGTGGATATGCCCCAAACAACCGGCGGGGTAAGATTGTACATTTTTCCGTACACGCAGTCTATGGCGGTAAAGTTTATTTGTGCAACAACAGTGCTAATGAAACACATTCTAAAAACGCATTAACACACCATTATGCACCATTGAGAGTGTGAGTTACGTTTCAATGTATATATAAAATTACACAAGATTATGCAAAAACAACATTTTAGTTTGTAATTTCTTACCTATGCAAATGGTTACATTTCGTGGGTTTAAATGTTCGATGTGTGAGTTCGATGTGTGAGTAAGATGTGTGAGTGAGCTGCTTCCACTGAACACTGTTTTGAAGCCAAATACTGCGTGGTTTAGTCAATAACGAGGTGTGCAGACAGGCCTCAGCGTGTGGACATGCCCCACCTTCCTTACGCCATATTTCACTTTACTGGACGACAATGTAATTAACTATTCGTAACAATCATCACAGAATGTTAAAGAACGGACCGGTTGTGTTTTTATTTTTTTATTTAATTAACTTTGTCGTGCATACTCCCAGTGATCAATTTATCACTAATACTGAGATCCAGCGGGATTTCAGCAAAAACTACGCAGGTGACTATAATTTGTAGTTACGGACGAAGCCAGCCGTAAGTCGGTTGGATCGCCTCATCCAGAATTACCAGGGCTCCATTTGTATGGGCCTCGTCAATAATGTCATACCTCACGTGTTTCGACAACTAGCCAAGTACGAACGATATAGAGCCGCCCTAGAAGTGAACGTCACGCTCACCAGGTAATGGCGACTGCGTGAAGAGTTTCACCAAATGATCAATTATTGTGTTTATGAAGTAGTTTGATGTTTCGGGTTTTCTTGAGGCATTACTTCTTTCCTTTGGTAACGTGCAAAGCTGATAAAAACGCAACAGTTCGATCTGTTTCCATGTCGTAGAAAAACTATCCTACATGATGTATGGTTCTCTTTAAAAAATGGATTTAATTTAATAGTTATGTTCGTGTTGGATTATTATTACATCTCGTGACCATTTAGTCACACGTGACGTATTTGTCATATATATATATATATATATATATATATATATATATATATATATATATATATATATATA